>QWTY01023882.1:0-16799 GCA_008033365.1 Pseudorectes ferrugineus
AACTCTTAGTCTTAACTGTCAAACATAAAATTAAATGTAGAAGCTGCTAGTTCTTATTCTCTCTTCTTTTCTATCGCTTCACAACCATATTTTTTAATCTGAGAGGATCTTGGGAGTATAGCATACAAACTTTCTGGATGCCATTGAGTTGAAAGTTAGGTAAGGGTCAGGGAAAGTCTAAAATACTAATTGCATAAGAAAATCCTTTTCTTCTCTCCCCTTCCTCCTCTGATTACCCAGACTATGCTGGCATTAAAGAGGTTTCTTATCAAGTATTTGTAAACTGCAAAGGTGTTCAGTGTTAGATGCCATTTTGAGGTCATGGCACAAACTAATTGTTATCTTTAAACAGGGACATATTATGTTCTGCACATATTATTTTAAATACTGTTGCTCATTTTTGCATCTGTATAGTTTTCTTATGGCTGTTATTGTTCATCCAGACCTTGGCTGCTGGCTTGCTAGACTTTGCAGGAACAAATTCTATTATTGTACAGTCTTACGATATCACACAGGAACTCTCCCCTCTGATGAATAAAAGTAAAACAAAAATTGAAACTGTAGGGATTGATTGAAAAACAAGCCTAACCATTAAGATCTACAGTTTTCATTTCAGAACATAATACTTGAAAAATTACAGCTTGTGCATTAGGGAATGGTAAATGAAGGATGAAAGTGCTGAAGGTTGATTGATAGTGATGGTGGGAAATGAAGAATAAAAGTGATTTGTAGTTAATTGAGGGAGTCCGTTTATGTGCACACTGTCATTCACACTCCTGGACAAAATGACAGCCAAACCTAGCATGTGAAAAAAATACTGTTTTCAGAGGGCTGTGTTCTCATCCTGGTATTGCTTTAATCCAAACTTTCTTTCTTCTTTTGATTTTCATTTGCAGTTCTGTTTTGGTAGTTTGAACCTAAAGCATAGGGATGACATTTCTGTCAGAGTTTCTGTGTCTGTAGCAAGTGGAGGGCTTTGACATCTATCTATTTTCAAGCCCATTCATTCTCTTCCATGCAGGAAGAATGAGGGTTTTTAATTTTCCTCACTGATGTCTTCGTAGCATCGTAGAAGAGAATCATCAAATAATTTAGGTTGGAAAATATCCTTAAGTTTTTGAGTCCGACCCTTAACCTGACACTGCCAAATCCACCACTAAAACATGTCCTTAAGTGCTACATCCACTCATCTTTTAAATACTTTCAGGGATGGTGACTTAACACGTCCTGTTACCAGGTCTTTCTTCAAATGTGGTAATTTGTTGTAAAATTGAGATGTTTTAACTGGTGTAGTTAGTCTTGAGAAGTGACTTGTTAGCATATATTTTGTTTTATAGGAATATCTAGGTAAATAAGTGTTGCCTATAAGGTCATGTAGGAAAATAGGAATAGTCATCATCACTAATGCGAAGTAAAAATTAACACTATAATCACTACTATTACAGTTACCAATAACTGTGTAATGACTTATTACAGCTTTGTCCCGGTTTAAAAATAGCAATTTATGTGGTAATGAAAGAATGTAAAATATCATTATAGAGCAATATTAAAAAAAAAATCTCATTACTGCAGAGACAATCTTGTTAGTCATTTGTGTTCAGAAGTCTTTTGAAATTTGGGCTGAATTCAAATGGCTGTGTAGTTCTGGAACAGAGATCATATTGTGTTTTTTATGTGGTTGTGTGCCTTCTAAAAATTTAGTTCTAGTTGCTTTGCTTCTCTAAATGTGTATGTATTGATCTATAAAATTTTTTACCACTCTTGTGTTGGGTAAAACCAGAATAAACCTGGAAGTTGGTTGAACAATGTAAGAAAGGTTAACTCTCAACAAAAAATAATTTTATTTTAAAATTTATGAGAGCTCAGTGAGATATACTCTGTTTAATTGAGCTTGTAAAAAATATTTCTCAATATTAAAATTTTAAAAATATTTCTAAATATTTATGGTTTGTGCAGGAACATTAGTGCTATTTGGACAGACTTCAAATGTGGAGGAAGCTTTCTGAAGGAAGAAAAGTGGTTTCATTCATGAAATAAGCATTAGTACTGAATAGTGGAGATCTATCAAAAATTAAGAGATATTTCAAAAGGACAGGATAATTTAGAGTCGTAAATAAGCGTAATAAAATGACAGGAACTTTTTGCAGGTTTTTTCTCCCACATGACATGAAATTGCATAACCTTCCCTCTTTTGATTTACTCAAGAGTCATTTAAAATTCTCCTGATTTCTCTGTTGAGTTTTTTATACACATGATCAACCCACATATGTCCAACAGTAATGTCTTCATGGATTTTAATCCATGATTAAAATGGATTCAAACTCAGCTACTGTTTTTTTTCACCAGTGTAAATCCATAAAGCTAGACTAGATGAATCCCGTAGTTGTCCTGAATGTGTATTTGGGATGAGGGCATTATTCTAGCTGTTTCTGTGTCTCGTGCAGACAAAGCTTTGCCTTAACTGTCTAGGTGTTCCCCTGTCTTTGTAAGTGAGCTTTGCAGGCAGTGTTGAGCTCCTGACTCCCGTGGCCGGGTGTGTTTTGAACTGTCTGAAGTTTGTAGGCGCTACTTGTTGGTAGCGTCTTTGCAATGTGATAGTTGCGAAGCTGACTAGAATATAAACACTGTCGTCTCAAAGCCAGGGCATTTGGATCAGATGACCTTAGTTTTGTTTAAAAACATTTTGATTGGCCTTATAATCCCCTCCTTGATTAAAACCAGCATGTTTGAAGATTAAATGACTGTGATAAACAGCTAGCTTACCTTAGGTAGCACTGTGTAGCAGTGTAACACTGCAATTACTTGGGTGTGCTTACGTTGTCTTTTAGGGAAAGTTACTGCCATATATTAAATAATATTTCAGAGAACTTTGAGAAGGCTGGTACATTTGTTGACAACCTTTAATTGCTCTCTTGCATGTTGTATACACATGGTTCTGCCAGTAATTTATCTAAGTTTCTGACAGATCTTTAGAAATATCTTGGGTTTATGCTAATTTCAAAGCAGTACTGAAGCTGAGTATCCATTTTTAATCTTATTGTCAACTTGTAGTGAGGTATTAACACTTTTGTTGTTCTGTCAACAACACTGTGAGGACTTTTCTAGTGCAAGAAAAAAACTCCATCTGCAACTGAACAACTGAATGTGTGGCTTGAATTCCTTCATGAGCTGAGTGTTCACAAATGCATGCAGTATACAGAAAAACTGAGCAGGCATTGAAATTGCATAATCACAGAATCACAGAATGGTTGGAAGGGAATACAGTGGTCATCTGGTCCAAACTTTCTGATAATGTAGCTATTTACGTCTTTCTATGAAACTCATGGAAAGTTTATTTATTTCGGGTGAGTTCTTTCTAATAAGACATGATAACTTTAAGACTCAATTATTTCCTTTCTCATAATGCATTTGGAGGAAATAATCTTAAAATCTTGCCTCATTTTGGTTTGTATATTTTGAATTAAAAACTTATGATAACAAATTTAAAATTTATACCTGACAGTCCTTTGTAAGTTTGTGTGTGTTTATAGCCATGAAAGACCACATGCAACAAGAACTATGCTCTTCTGTCTTTTCTTTTAAAACCTGAACACATATTTATCGCACAATCAAATTACAATTGTATTTTCTATCTCTGCCTAGGAAAATAAAACAAAATTATTCAAAGAAACTTTCAATCCTTTTTTTATTATTATTTGTACAAGTATAATAGCTTACCTGTATTTTTTTATTATTTATTTTCAATTTGAATTTAATTGGGAATGTCTGATAGAAGAAGTGACTGTTGTTTAGTGTTCTGTTTCAAGGTTAGACTTTTACCTTTTTTTTTTAGAGTAAGATCAAATTCTCTTTAGCATTAACAAGCAGTGCTTAATATTTTTTTGCACTGTAAGAGAATTTGGTCCAGCACATTCAGGAGGAATTATCACCTCATATTCTATTTATATACTTAACTGCAATGATTAAATAAAAACAGATTTCAAGCACTGTGTTCTGGTCCTGAATTTTGTCCCTGATCCTGCCAAGATTCAATTGCATGTCAATTTGCATCCTGAAGTCTAGTGCCATTAATGTTTGCCAGAACTCCTTAGCCTTGAACTTAGAGCTAGACACGTGCATAAACCCTATAAAGATTAGAGCTCTTTATTCCATGTATGCTATTCTGGTGGAAGAGATAGCTGTGGTTCCTCGCTATTACCAATTCCTGTGTAATGACATTTATTACTGCATTTTGAGGCAACTCATTACCAGAAGCTGCTAGACTCCTATTTAGTTATTAGCTGGGTACAATTAGAATTGCTTTAATCAGCTGAGCTTGTTCAGCTGAATTCACATTTTCTTTTGCTGAAGGGGAGATCTGAGTTTATCAGCCAGTACTTCAGACAGTTTGAAACCATGACCTTAAATAATCCTGGATGTTCTGACCATATGCAGTCAAGAAGTATGTGTTACTTAATGGATTGGAGAGAATGGTTATCATCTTTAACCACTGTTTGTACCCAGTTTAATGTCTGTTTTTTGCAACAGGGGATAAAGCCTTCCTAATGATATGTACATACCAAAGTCTTACAGGACAAGCCAGTATGCCAGTTTTTTTTTTTTTTTTCCATAACCATCTGAATTTTCAAGTACTTTAAAACTACTTGGCACCTCATTGATAGTCTGAAATTTGGAGGATGCAGGCAAAAAATACTCATCTTTACATGTGAAGATTCCTGTCTATCTTCCTCTTTGTGCCAATTAGATGGCTTTAGACCAATTGACTGATACTTACCAGAGATAAGCTTCCAACAGAACCTTGGTATTTTACTGTTCCTCACTTCTCTGCTCAGTAGCTTCCCAGAGGAAAGCTTTCTGAGTTTTGAATGGCTGATATGCCTGCATTTCCTCATTCTAGGAGGCTTGGGGGTTAGAGAAAAAAATGTCCAAGTCCAATATAGTTCCCAAACTTCAGTGGTTTGAATACTCTCTGGAGATTTTTGAAAACCATGTAGAGGAGAAGGTGCTTCTGTGGGAAAGAAAGATGACCAACAGAAGCTGTTGGCTTACTAGGGGCAAGTTTACATCAATTCTCACTATGCAGGTTAAAACAGCATTTATACTTTATACTTAGTTTTGAGTCAGCTAACCCTGGACAAAGTAAGCCACTAATTTAGATCTCAATTTAGAGATTTCTCAATTAGAGATCTCAAATTTATTTTAATGTATACCCTGTGGGGTTGGAAGAATGGCAGTATAGGTAAAAAAAATAATGTGCCTTTCAGTGTAAGAGTGGCATTATTTTAGAGTTAGCTTATGTCACCAATAAGATGTAGCTCAATAATGTCCAGCAGGTACCCTGACACCAAAGATGCTGAAAGAAAGAAAGATCCTAGCGGCCTCAGCAAAAGAAAGGAGTACTGAGCTTGTCTTGGCTTATTAAGTCCTGGAAGTCTGAAAACATGGAAGATCTTGTGAGAAATGTGCATTGACTCAGCCAAATCAAATTCAAAAGCCTTTGGATGAAAGAGTGCAAAGTCGATGTGGACTGAAGGGAATGAGTCTAAATTGAAAGAAGAGTTGCTTAGGTTTAGCTAATCAGATTTCATAGAGATTTTACTCTAAGTTAGGATGATTTCAGGGCTAATAAGATGCAAAAATCTGGAAAGAGTGTTTTGATGTGGGACAAACAGTCTAAAGGACCTGCATGTTGAGGCAAAGGGAAAAAGTAATATGCTGCATTATTTCTACTTTCATGTCAGACATCTTAGGTTTTGACTTTGAGCTACTGTGCCTGGCACTGAAAGTTTCTTTAACAAATTGCTGCTGAGACAAATGGGAATCATGATAATGAAGTGTTACAAGTTTTAATTTATGGCAAATTTTTTTTGTTGGGTAGAAGGAATGTCTTCCTAAACTATGTCTTCCTAAAAATACATAATCCATATTTCTCAGTAGTTGTACCTGAAAAAAAGATCTTATGGTTATTGGGGAAGAAAGTACTTAAAGTGATTATTTATGTTGTCTGCAAAATAATATTTTTTTTTTTCTCCACAGTAAAACCAACAGTTATTGATGTTGACATTTATGTCAACAGCATTGGTCCTGTATCATCAATAAATATGGTAAGTGACTTGTTAACAAAGATTTTTATCTGTATTGCTGATCTTGGCATCAGTACTAGCTTTTGAAAAAGACAATAAATACCACTGTGATAAGTTGTTTTGATTCTGATTTAGTCATATTTTCAGCTATAATTCTGTTTTTTGTGTCTCATCAAGAGAAAAACAAACCTACAAGCAATATTATCCTCTATGTTCTCTATCGAAAAATGCTGGTAGATCTTCAATGGTAAAATAGCCATCTTAGGAAAAAAAAAGTATGAAGTGAAGCCATTTTCAAGAAAACTCTTGAGCTTTTGTTTCAAGAGGCAATCAAATATACAGAGCTTCATAATGTGGAGTTAATGAAAGTCATCATATAATAACAGCATATTTATCTGGAATTCATCATCTCTTCAGTGGTTACTTTTCTTGCATTGAGTTACCAACAATCTTGAACCCCTAAGGATAATTTTGAAGAAGTTATACATAGCTGTACTGCATGTGTAAAGGCAGGAGAAACTGAAAGAATCAGTGTGATAGTGTGGCAGTAATAAACCTATGGCTGGTCAGTTGTTACGGTCTTAACTCTAGGTCTTTCCTCAGTTCTGCAGCAACATATTCAGATTTAGAAAGCAAGCTGAATGTTTATGTAGTTATGGGGTTATGGGTAGCTGTGGCTGCTTGTGCAACTTTCAAGTTTGGATTCATCATATTATTCCTCTTCTTAAATTAGGTTGATTTTTTTCTTAATACAGCTTGGAAATGGAGGACCTGTTAATATCTTACTGTACTTAAAGATCTTAAAATATCCTCTTCAAAGCAATGTCTCTTTTTCTCAATGCCATTCAAAGGCTGCCGTGCACAATGTTTCTATAAGAATCTAATGAATGCATTGCATGTATCTTTTGTATTTTTGGAAGAAAAGCTCCTGAGTTTAAAAGGTGGTCTGGTTGTTCAGCCTTATTCTTTGGTTTTGCCTATAAACGTGAAAGAAGGCAAATCATTGCAGCATATCAAATATAAGGTGGTCAGAGACTCCTGTGCACCCTGGCAATGGATAATCTGGCAAGTAAACACAGAATAAATTATGTGCTGTGAACAACTTGGTGTCATATTCAACGACTGTGAAATGTGTTGACTGATATTTCATGTCAAGCGCTGAATGTCAAGCAATGGGAGTACCTGATCCATTCTTGAACCAATAAATAGCTAATTATCTTGCCCTTCCCTGATGGCCTACCAGAACAACTTCTCCAGAGAACAATTTATTGGAAGGTCCTCTGGCTTGCATTTATTCTAGGAATGGGTACTCTGTTCAAAAGCAATGTGTTTTTGCTCTTTGCCTCTCTGAATTAGTTTGTAAGTAGAATTTTCGGGTGCTGGAAATGTATGTGGAATAATAAGAAAGCATTTGATCAAAACTACTTCAAGTAGAAAGAAGGAAAAATTAATAATAGGAGAAATCAGTGGGTTTTGGAAGATTATTGTAGCACAGTCTTATTTATGTGTTAACTTTGAGTTCAAGATACCCTATGGCACCAAGCTAGATGGATGCACCAAAATACCAGTTTTAAAAATGCATATTGTATCTGTTTTATAGTAAATGGTCTTGTTAGGGTAGTTAATGAGAGTATGACATTGAGACATTTCTTGGTCACAGCTGAAGAAATATATGTGTAATGTTTAAGGGCGGAATGATAAATAAAATGATGCAATATAAAATTTAGATATCTGAAGTTTTAAGGCTTCAAGACTGCTTTAAGCTATATTTAAACTTTTGAATAGAAATGGACCTTATTTCAGATGTGCTTGTGGACAGTGTATCCCACTGAAACTGAATCTGAACTAGCTTAGTACTTTTGAACTTTATTTCTGTTCTCAAACCTAATTACCAATATAGGAAATTAACATTAGGCAGTCAAATGAAGCAAACGTTTGTCCAAAAGCTCCATTTCTGCTCTGTTACTTTGGAGTTTGTCCAAACATACATAAGAGAGCAGTAATGATCTTGCAGTCTCAAATTTACAGTGAAGATGGCAAGTCCTCCTCACAAACCTGCAACCCACTGTGCTGTATGATGGCTTGTCTTTCCAATGGCAGAAGTGATTCAGAAGCTTCTTTTCCCTCCAGTTGTGTTATTTCAACTGTTTGGCTGCAGTATTCAGTAGCCCTGATTTGGTGTACTGGAAGAAAAAAGCCAAACACTTTTTGGAATTAAAAATAATAATTTATTTACTTTTAAGTAAGCAGTTTTTCATGTAGACTGTGAACCACTGAAGCATGGGTATGCAAAGAGCTGAGCAGAAACAGTAGCTGGAAATTACCTGTGTCAGAGGAAGAGGAAGGAAGGGACCATCTTCAGTCCGATACCTGTTTTATAACTGAAATTTCAAAGGGACAGGAATGTGCATGAAAATACCATTTCAGGAGAAAAGAAAAAGGGATTCTTGGTAGAATCCACCTATGCTCTTGTCTCACCAGAACAGGAACTTTTAACTTTTCTCCCCTAAATCATTATTAAAAGTTGAGCTATTCTGTCCAGGCAACTCGGTAAGGTGGTGGTTGATTGAGCAAAAAGAACGATGATTGCATTGATTTCCATCTCTTCTATTTCAAGAGTGAGATCATCAACACATACAAGGCGGACTTTCCTGCTGTGTCCGTCCAAACTTAGACCTGAGCTCAATTACTTTTTTCTTGGTCTGCAGCACTTCTGAGGGAAAAATCATGTGGAGCTTCTCTAGAGATCAAACTCTGCATGTATATTTTCTGATCAGTTTTCATCAGTGATTTTCATCTAGTGGGTGAAACCTAGGAAATAATTTTCTTTAAGATATTTTTTCAATGGGTGTTCAGCTGAATGTTCAAGCCAATTTTGTAGAGCAAAGCTTTTCAGATGTCATTAACTGTTGTAATTATGGTTAGACTTGAGTATGAATATTAATATCTAACTGTTTCTTTAACAGTCAGGAAAAAGTTGCTATCAGACACCTACTTGTAGCGAAGTTAATCTCAGATGAATTTTATGTGAATACAAGAAAGAAAGAATGAATCTTTTTAGACTGAGTCTGTTAATGCCACGAGGGGAAGAAATGTTAGGGACCCCTTCAAAAAGGCTTCAAGTCAAGGGAGAGGTAGCGTTCTGTGACAAAGATGGCATAATCCACAGGAATATACGGCTAACGCTTCATTCCAGACTTTTTGTGGACAGTTTCTGCCACTTCCCCTAAAAGTTGTATCAGTGACTCATTTTCTAGGTACTTTCAATACGTCTATTTTAAACCTGAAGATTTCCAGGAAAAAATCAAACCAACAGGATTGTGAAAGAGTAATGTGTTTGCTCTTCTGTTAGAGACTCACCATTATAATACCTTTATGAAGACAATAGAAACTTGTTTTCTGAATAGACAGAGGTGATTCTTCCTTTGTCTGTGACATTGAAGACTTCTTTGGGTCATGGTTTAAAAAAACGTGATATGAAGAAATAGGTATTGTGTAATAATAGACAAGGAAAAACAGGCTGAATCATGAACTCAGTGATACTAGGAAGTGGTTGCAAGTGGCAGTAGCTTTAAAGGAGTAATTTCAGCATTTTGAATTATGGCATGATGTTATGAAATGGTAGAAATTATTGATATTATACATGGGTATTTTGAAATTTAAAATTCCGAGATACATGAATGCCCATTCAGAAATTTTAGGGTGTCTTTTTAATAAATAAAAGCCATCTTAAGTATAAATATCTTGATGCTTGTCTTTTATCAAAAACATAATAGGATGTGAGCTTAGACTCATTTAAAGGATACAAAAACTGGTTTATTTAAAAGTAAATGACAAATGGATGCTATGAGCCAAATTATATGTTCCTATATGCACATTTCATCTCTTTGTCTTGGTTTTCATCACTTAATAAAGTAAGTTAAAGAAATCTGCAATTCACCATTTCAAGGTACAATGTCATTAGAGACATTAGGTTGTAGGATAGAAGTTTTTAATTCAACCTTTTCTTACTGAAAAACTTTGTTATATCTGTAATCATAATGAACACTCTTCCACTATATTAGGGAATCTTAGGGATCTTCTGAGTGAGTTCTTTTAATTAATTTTTTGAATTTTAGAATTCATTTGCAGTCTTTTTTTAAATTTTTTCCCCACGCTTTATATTGTAAACCAGATGTATGAATTCTGTATCACTCAGTTTTTATATATCTGTCCTTGTTTTATTTTTTTTTTTTTTAAGTACTTTCCTTTCAAAATGGTGTCCAGGAAGCATATGATTTTGCATTAAAATCCATGATCCATTTTTTGTTAACCCTCCGGTTCTTGTCAATAGCTGTAAAGGTTTATAAATTGCCTTATAAAACATAGTCTTAACGTGGCTTAGCATAGCCTGGTTTTCTACAGAAGCAATACTGGCTTGTCAATAAAAGAACAGAAAAGGGAAAGAGACCAATATACAAATTGGTAACTAGACATAAATAGCGGGGAAGAAAAAATCCCCCAGAAGTAGTTTTGTGAGACAGAAAGGTAAACACGGTGAGATTACACAGACTATTAAACCTCAATGGCATCAAAGCCTGTGTATTTGTGTGTTCACAGATATAGGGTTAACTGAGGAGCTATAAGAATCTGAGGCTGCAGCACAAATTGCTAGTGAAGGAAGAATTTGACACCTGTGTGGTTTTTGCAACTGGAATCTCATTTTAACACAGCTGTACAGAAAGTATGTTGAAGAGAGTGTGAGAAGCAACCTTATAAACTGTACTTACCTGTCCATAAAAATAGTAATTGGTTATCTGCTGGATATATGGTCATCTCTTTATTCTCAAGTATTCTCAAATGGCAATTCAGAGTGTTTCTTTTATGTGTTTCATCACTTCATTCTATTGTGTCCACTCTCTAGGCTATGTCATATATCTTTATGGGTGCTATATTTCCCATTTGTTCAGTTAAGTGTTCTAAAATAAAAGCAATTTTTACTCTATTTTACCCCTTACTGTATTGGTAGACTTCTTTGAACTTCAGTTTCAAAGTCCCCACATGCTTGTTTTGCTTCTCCACTAGACACTATAGATATCTAAAAGAATAGTCTTGATCTGGACAATAGTCTTGTCTAAAATACTATTCAAAGCTTACAATTAAGCCTGAATTTCTTGCATGCTTTCAGTCTTTATGTCTATTTGCTTCATAGTTAAAATTATTGTTAGAACATCTGCAATTATAGAAACATAGCCTGGTGAATCTTTCCATAATATGGCAAAGGTACTTTGTAGCCAGATTTCATCCCATTTTCAGCCCACTGTGAAATACCCCCAAGTACTTCCTTTACAGGCATCTTCTCAAAGATAGTGCAAGTCACTGTTTGGGCACAAGGCTGATGCCTTGTTCGTTGTTAATTGAAGTGTGTTTTTCTAACTCTACCTCATTATCTTATCTCACTACCTAATCTATTTATAAAGCAATTGTGTAGGGAGATGGTTTCAGTTATTTTTGAGGAGTGAGTTTTCCAGTTGATGAGTTCAGATAATCACTAAAATAATGGAATGCCTTGGGGTATTTGTATTGTTCCCTGCAAATTTTACAATCTCCATTTTTGCTCTCTGACCTAAGAGGACACTCAGGTGCTGGACTAAATTTTAGTCTGAGTGGGTCTGTTTGTTTATGAGGACTAAGATACTAATAATACACTTGAACATTTTGCTAGATTATGATCAGATTACTGTTCTTGTTTCTAGAGCATATTTATATACTGTCATTAAGTTTGGATCTCTCATGATAAAAAAAAGTATGCATTATAGAAAACTTTTATGATGAATGTATTTTTTTCCGATAAATCAAAATGGCCTTTCATACAGGCTCATTCTTGTTGCCTTAAGCTCTGGCAGTCAGTGCCTCACTATGAAAATGTTTCTGGGAGGTAGTAGTAATAAAATGAAACTTGAATCTATCTGTGGCTTCTGTTCCACCACTGATGTTTTGAGAGGCTCGTATAATTTCAAAAGTGAAACTGACCGGAAAAGAAGAAGCTGGGGGGGCAAAAATGAACATCGATTGATTTTTTCACATATCACCTTGGCAGCTTCTAGATTTGGTCTTCTCTAGGGCTCCACTTTGTGTAACTAAAATAGGGCCTGGGAGATACAAACTTGGATAAAGGCCTTAGGTTGCCCTTGTTTGAGGTGCAATGGGATGGACTAGAATAATGTTCACTTTTCTGCAATGAAGCTTCTGTGAAGTGTAGCAGTAAAATACATACTGCCATAATTCACTGCATTGGCACAAAATCCAGTTTGCTTCTTGGAGGAATGATAGATTCTGTCACAAGTCTTTGGTAGTGGACTGATCTTCCGTCTGCTGCTCTGTCTTATCAGAATTCAAGCAGATTTTCAAATATGGATGGACTTAGCCTTAGTGTTGTCTCAAAAGGTGTATGACAAATGAGCAATTTAATTTCAGCAAGACAGGAAAATTAAATATCTCATCTGCTCAGTAGTGGGTATTAAGATTTGAAGAGCAGCTAGGCTAAATGTTTTTTTCCATAGCTAAACAGTGCGACAACATCTAACACGTACCTTCTCTTTGAGGTAGCGTATTAGCCTTCATACAAAAAGTGGTAAGAAACTCCTTTCCAGGCTAACCCCAGTTTTTAAAGCTTGTTTTCTCCCATTTCAATAACCTCTTTCTTGGGCCTGCAGGCCTTAGGCTGTAGAATTAGTGTACTCAGTGTTAAAGTTCTTTAGGAAGTAGTAGTTGCCCTTCTTGTCTGTCCAGCGATACATAGCTTCACATTCTTTATCTCCAATGTTCGGGAAAGTTAGTTTAGAAAAACTATGGCTAAATTGCTGTGAGGGGTTGAATTACTTTACGGTAAATTGACAATCTTTTGGCTAAATAAATTTCATTTTTGAGTGGTCAAGTGTTTATCAACTTTGTTTTAGAGTTTGAGCTTTCCACGATTGCTCCATGAAAGAGTAATTACTTTTGTGTTGACCTGTTTATTGGATTCCTGAATGATATTGACATAATTTAAACCATGGTTTTGAGAGTTTGGTCTTCCTTAGTTCTTTCAGTGATGGATTTATTGAGGAAGCAAATGGATGTTGTTGATTTGTTCTGTAAGTAATAGAGATGTACTAATGACAAGTTGTTGTAAGACTTCATGGTATAACTTTCTGGGAATGTAGACTTAGCCATCACAGCATCCATAGAGCAATTCCAGTGGCATTATAAATGTGCTTGGTAGTTAGGAAGAAATAAGTGAATACAGGGTGACCCCATATAAGCCATTATTGGGTCACAGAATCATCTTCAGCTTTCTGTATTTTTTGGTTCTGTAAGATTTTGGTAAAGAATGAATACTATTCATCAGCATCATTTGAATATCGGAACAATGACTGGCATATTCCACACCATTATTGCAATGAGCAAAACCCAGAAGATCCCTACCTTACTTTTTTTTAACAAGAGAACTTGTCATCAGTCTAATGAGACATAATTTCCTTTTTTGTCAGATTGCTGAAAAATAAGGTTTAGAGAATTGTATTACATTTCCCTTCAAGCTCTTTTAGTGAACATGGTGTCCCTTGACTCTTAAGAGCTCTCAGATATGCTTTTTCTGGTACAGACAAGGTATTTCTGCTGAATGACTACACAGAACTGAAGAATAATACAAATGACTGGTTTCTGCAATTAAAAAGGTCTACAGCCTGCGGGGTTATATCTGTATCCCAGCACTTCCATGCTTTTGCTAACACCATACACTTTCCTCTTTTTAAATCAAAGTTGTCCTAATTTATTGCTTTCTTGGTCTGGAGAAGGGGCTTTTATGTGGTCAAAAATAGTGACATTCTAGGTACTTTATATGTTTTCATAGCTTTCTTCCTCAAAGTTCTTTCCACCACAGTCTTCTTTTGTGTCTGCTTTTCATTAGACTTTTAAGATACAGGTGGTTCTGTTACATACTGTGTTGTGTTGGCAGGCAATTTTCTACACTTAAAACTTCTATCTCCTCATAGTTTCTCTTTTCCTACTTCTACAAATTACATATGCAACCCTTGAAAGCTGAAGAAATTTTGTGAGAGGAAGCTATTCTTGTAACTATTATTAGCTTTTTGCACACTACACAGAAGCAGATAGTTTTGACCATAGAGCTTTGGATATTGTTTTAGTTAAACATCTCAGATATTAAAGTGGAGTCGCTGCTTTAAAACTAGCAACATGAATTGTAATGATAATATAATAATTTTACTAACTGTCGTTTGAGGGTTTTTTAAGGTTATAAATGTTAAAGGTATGGAAACTATTCAGGGGTCTAGGAGAATAAATTCTCAAAGCTGTTGTGAGATTCTTAAACCAAAGAAATTGCTGTTTTCCTTTCTGACTGTTTCCTGTGCTTACACTGTAATTTATCTAGGAAATTGCATTCCTTGGGAGAATTGGGAGAAGGGATAACTTATTCTTGCTTTCTCACAGTTGCTGTGGCATATTTTTCAAGGAGAACAGAATTTTTTAAAGTATTTAAGGAACTTAGTCATGGGAGGTATTAAATACCTAGCCTTCATACCATTGTGAACATGGCCCTCTCTTTGTCAGGTCAGATTTATGAAAATTGCAACAGGTTCGTAAAGGTATGAAGATGTCAAGCTCTTTCTTATAGTGTCTAGCTTAACATAAATGCCAATGGTTGTTAAATAGTTACATCAGCTCCACTGAGATTTTCCTTGCATAGATAGTGAATATTTGAATAAGGTGAGATTAGAAATTTAGATGAAATCTGTATGATTCTTGGCATACCAGAAGAAATCTGGTATGATTTTGGTAAGTATTCTTCTTAGGAATTCTGGTCTAAACAAAAAAATATGTCATAATAATAGGATTGTTTTACCTGTTTTGTTGTGAGATTTAAAATAACAATGTTTGAAGGAAGGAGTTTAGGCCAGCTCTTAGAAAGAAAAATGGAGAAAACACTTGGTCTTGCAGACTCTTCATCATGTTGACACAGACACAGTGATTATTACACTCTCATGTAATCTGCTTCTGTATTACTATTCTTCTATGAAGCCAAAAGTTCCTGTGAACTGTATGCAAGAAACAGAACAAATGTGATACAGCACAGGGAACTGCAAGAGAGGAGTACGAAAATGGTTGGATACTATTTTGAGAACATTTCATAAGACAGCCATGCTATTTCAGACCTCCTGGTCCTTCTCCTCAAGAGAGATTACTAAATCCTTCAAAAGAAGAATCCTGGAAACTAAATTTCATAATCCTGTTGAACACGGAAAAGCACAAGCTCAAAAGTGACATTGGTATTGTGGCTCTGTACTTGTGCTCCTGGTAATCTCTGCAAGTGGTGACTACTCGTCACCTCTCCTGTCTATTGCATCTTTTTCTGCTTCAGTTGTATGTACTAACCTTTCTCTCTGCTGCCTGTTGATTAATGAATCTTATTTTTACCCAGAACATGTTTATCTTGACAGGCTAGAAGTTTGCAGTGGCTCTCTCAGATAAGAAAAGGGACATGTGTGCACAAGATTTTATGATTTTTTCCACCTGTATTGTTTACCCAATAAGAATAAGTTACCTTTGTTTTCAGACCTTGCCTCTCAAAATCATTCTTGGAAACAGTAGCTAGCGAACTCAAGAGATAGTGAGCTTTGGCTGATAGTTCATGTTTGGTAAAGTGTGTTGGCTAACTGAGACAAAGAAATAAGTGTCATCTGCTTACACACACTCCATATATCAGACTCTGACAGCTCTATGCTTTCAAATGGCTTTCCAGGTAGATATTTCCCTGAGGTATATTTGCTGCAGAGTGCACAGTATGCGTTCTTCATTACCTAGAAGGCCTATAGATTGAGGTCAAATTACAAAGCAGTCAAAACTGTGAATTATAGAAAGGTACAATCCTAGTCTTTCAATTTATAGTGATTATTATAGTGGAATAAAAAAAGCTTTTTTTGTTTGTCTAAAAGTGCCAATTGCTTAATTTTACTGCTCCTAGTAACTGAAGAATTGGGATCACCAAACTGTTTGCTGGTCTTCCCCACTGCAAATGGAAATAAAAAACTTTTCTCCTGTATTACTTATCTGTCTCAGCCTTAGTCTTCATTACTCTGGGTGAAATTGTCCCTTGAGCACATGCTCACTAAACATCTGGCCATCTTTAAGGCAAAGCAGTTTCAATTTTCCTAAATTGGATTCATGCATTATGCAAACGTTACTTCATTAGACACTGAGATGAGCTATCAAGCTATATTGTTTGGTCAGAATAATGTAGGCTCAATGCTGATTTGAAATCAGACTATCAATTTTGGATAAATTCAGTTCATGCAATCATTTTTGCTTGTGATTCAATTAGGGCATACATAGTGATTGAGGTAAATGCAGTCAATGATTTTGTCTCTGTTTCTGACTTATTCTGATACCTATATGCAATGTGTGAAACAGCCTAAACAATAAAAGAGCTAAATTAATCTCTCAGAAAGTGAACAGAACTATGCCAGGCATAATTTTGGGCCATGTTCTCCTAAAATATTCCACACTGAGAGTCTAATTATAAGACCTAAAATTACCCAAAGTTGATTTTGGCACTAGAACATACTGGATCCTCACCGCCTTCTGTCTTTTCTTTGAATTTGCACTGTGTGGAGAGTGCAAAGTAAAACACCTGTAAATTGGGGAATTTCTTCTGTGCTGGATGGGGCCAAACAAATA
>QWTY01023885.1:0-14538 GCA_008033365.1 Pseudorectes ferrugineus
TTCCTTTTTCCTTTTCCTTTTCCCTTCCTTTTCTCTCCCTTTCATTTCCCTTTCCTTCTCTCTGTCTTGCCCCAGGAAAAAAACCTGCTGCTTCCATTCTGTGGTGCACCTCAGACATATAATCAGCATTTGTTCTGCATCAGATGTAGCCCCGCAGATGAACCTGTATTGAAATCCTGACATTCCACTGACTGCATTATAATTAAGTAAATATATTCAAGGTGATGCTGCCTGCAGGTTCACAATGAAAACAACAGATGTAGCTTCAACAAGAAATTTTGAAGATGCTTATTTTTAACTTGCTGCTATATGGGAATGTTTTTAGTGTACTGTCTTTAGTGTGTTAAAGGCAAGCAGGTTGCATTTTTATTTACAGAGCTGCTGAGAGTGAGACATCATGAGACAAAGTGTCTCTGAAATGTAAAATTTAAAATTACAAATAGAATCCATACAATCAAAAATATTTTTAAAAGGAAATGTCAAACTTGAAAAAATAATATTTAGACATCTGAATAGGCCAATTCATTACCCTGATTCTGAGATCTACCAAAAAATGAGAGGTGAAAATAAAAGCTAGAACTTTCAATTTCATTTCAGTCACTCACTGGTGCAGCCTGCTGCCACAGTCCTTACCTCAGAGATGTAAAGCTCCCCCCTCCAAGAAGAAACTTATGCTGACATTTCTGTAAACAACGATCTCTCTCATACAAACATTCTCCTTCCACTAATACTGATACCCCATTTCTATGGTGCTCAGCCCAGTCTTTTCTTCATTAACATTTCATTGATTATGGTTTCATTACAAACAACAGTAGGTGTCTACAGCCAGACCTTTCCTTCATGTAACTTCACAGAAGGATTGAACCTGAAACTAAGCCTTTTTTCCCTGATACCAGTAAAATCATACCAGGCATAAATCTAGACCAACACAGCCAAAATGTTTTTAGCATTTTTTTTCCCAGTGATCATGAAGGGTAGATTTCAGATAATTAATTTGGGGAGCAGCATGCCATGTATTATAATCTTTTCATTACTTCAGCATGGCTTCTCCTACCTGATAGGATGACTTGTCACAGGTCAGGAAAATTAAAGTTGTCATGAATGGAAGGTAGCCAACAAAAACTTCCTGATAAGAGAAAGATCTTTAACTAGCTGGCATCTCTCTATGTTGTGATAACTGCTGGTTGCGACAGCTGTCCTTGCACCTTGGTGTTTAAGCGTGTCTGAGGGAGATGAAGCAAATAAGGGACATGAAAGTCACTTAGGGACTCAGTAGCCTAAGTTTGAAAAGCTCTTTGGGACACAAAAGTTTCCCATTACAGGTATTTTCAGGTGCCATCATTTCCAGTGCCAAGCTTGCTGTTGTGAGACATGCTAATATATAGTCTAACACAGGGGTTTGGGGTGGGATGATTTATAATCACCACAGAAAATGTTTCTGAACATCAAGAGTCCTTCTACACAAAAACTATCAAGCAGTTGGGCATGAAAAATGTGTGGACATGAAATTTATTATCTTATGGTTTCTAGATGCTGTGAGGGTGAAAACTGGCCCCCTGTTTCTCATTAAAACTCCCCAAGTACATGAGAACACCCTGTGTATATTACTTTAATAGTTAAACTATAATGGAAAAAAAAGCTGTTCTTTTCCCCTTCAAGTTTTCCAAATGGAAAAGGTCAGTATTGACTGCATGCAAAACAATGATTGCTCTAAGTCGATATTTGAATCACCTCAGGATTTCCCTCTCTTCTTTTTGTTTGAATAGCTGTCAGAGAAGGATTAAATTACAGAGATTTGGGCAATACAGTAGAACTAAACTATTTGTGGAATAAATACAACCAGAAACCCTGAAACATATATGTTTAACAGCAATGCAGAAGTGCACAGTAAGAGTGGCAGCTGGTAGGGTAACAGCTCATGGTTTCAACTTTTCTGCAGAGTGCCAACATATATATACACACTGTTAGAAAAGAGGGAAAACACACCCCTGAGAGTAAAAGCCTGTGAAACATTTCTAGGTTGTGTGCTTTTCCTTTTTTCCCTTTCCCCTTCCCCTTCACTTTCCCTTTTCTGTCTCCTTCTCCTGCTCCAAATCAGAATCCCAGAATGGAAGGGACCACAGAGGGTCTTCTGGTCCAATCTCCCTGCTCAAGCAGGGTCATCCTAAAGCACATGGCAAAGGATTGTGTCCAGACAGTTCTTGAGTATCTCCAGTAAAGGAGACTCCACAGCCTCTCTGGGCAATCTGTTCCTGTGCACAGTCACCCACACAGTAAAGAAGTTTTTCTTCATATTCAGATGGATCTTCCTGAGCATCAGTTTCTGCCCACTGCCTCCTGTCCTTCTCCTTCTCCTTTCAGAAAACAGTAAATAAATAAATATATAAATAAATGCATTCTAGGGAACAAAGACCCCAGCTTTGCAATGAATGACCAAGGATCTTAATATGTTAATACTTCTCTTCTTCAGAATAATCACAATATAGTCAGGAGGCTTGATTGCAGCACCTGGAGAAACACTAAATTAGATATCATTTATTTGTCAGCTTTACACTTGTTTTTCACTTCCTAGGCACACTACAAAGTTACATCTTGGACTGGTGCAAGCCTGTATCTTTTAATTTCTTAGTTCGTTTCTCTCTACCTTCATACTTTTCGTCTGCAACATTTCTGCCAGAATACCCTTTTTGCATTTCTTTCTTTATCTTTTGTTTATCCACTGTCTATCTCTTCTGCTTCATCTGTCCTCTCTCTCCTTCGTTAACTCCTGCTTTCAAAAGTGCATCTCATTTTCTGTTATCTGTTATAATAACATTTAATTCAGTAGGGTAGACTGTAGAAATAATCCTATATGCAAATCTGCAAAAAGGAAAAAGGACACTTTTTTGTTAAAATATTTTGTCTGTCAAATTTGCAATCTAAAATTTAAGAAAAAAAAACAAAATCAGTTCTTCCTTGAAAAATTATTTTGCCCAAAAACTGAGGTAGTTCATTCTTTCTAAGTGCCAATTTTCAAAAGCCCGGACTAAAGTCACGTCTTGTGTTTGCAATTACCTAAATATTTAATGGTGAAGTTCACTTCTCTTAAGAGATGGATATCAGACCACAGACCCTAAAAAAAAATCTTGAAGAATCTTCATATTTAATTAGTCAGGTTGTTGATTTGGTTTTGTTTGGTTTTTTTTTAATTAGGATTCTACCTCTTAAAGCGATGTGCAGAAAGTCAGTTCTGGAGCTGGTTCTTCCCACAGAAGTCTAGTTCAAAAGAACCTGCAGCAGAGGAATCTGGAAATCAAGAGTGAGTAAAATACCTTCATATGGCCACTTCACAGAAGGCACTTGCTTTTCAGTGAGATCTGAAATGAACTACAGCATTGTAGAGAAGTGTGGCAAAAAAAAAAAAAAAAAATAAAGTTGGTATCTGTAGGTGGGTCCCATGAGGAAAAGACGAAAAGGGCATATTTGCTCACTGCTACAGTGTAGGCTTCCCAGAAAAATACCTGTGACCCAGACTCTGAGGTAAAACAACTCTTTGAAACGCAGCAGGCAAACACCTTCCACTGACAAGCAGTCATGGATTGTCAAGCTCTTCATCCCCTTAGATTGTCTCAGCATTTCTAACAGCCTGTGTGACATCAAAGACAGATTGTATTTTTATGTTAAATTTGAGGTCAGGGTTTGTGGCTTTTCTCACTCTAGAAGGCACCCTACATGTGTTTTCTCATAAATGGTCTCCAACTCCTCAGCCACAAATTCATCCAGTTTAACAGGCACCTCATCCCACCCTGCCTTACAAATGCATCCATGTGCAGAGCTGTGTAAACAGCTACTGCTGTATCAAAAAATGGAAAAACACTCATGTCACAGGTTGCAGAAGGTGAAAGTAATTTCCAGCTTTCACAAAGCAAAAAGCAGTTTTCAAAGGTGGAACAGTGTCATCTTCACATTCAAATATTCTCAGAAAAGACATTAAATTCTGGAATATTCCTATTTTGTACAGCTGACAGCTCTTTGCTACAGCTCCTGAAGTATCTGTGGATCTAACATTCACACAGTGAAAAAAGTCCAGTTAAAAAGTCTCTATGCTTTTGGATCAAAGGCTGAGTAGATTGAACTGATTTCAGAATAAAATTAAGGTCATAAAGTTGGCATTGCAGAACTAAAACAAACAAGTAAAACCCTAATTATTATTCACTAGAGATAGACTGATAGAAATGAATTCTTTGAATTATCAAATACAGAGTAGGACTTCAGAAAAATCTCAGGCAAAATGACACAGGCAATAGCTGTGATGGCAAAGTTTGCCACTCTTAACCACCCATACCTATAGCTCTGTAAAGAGGAAAACAATAAAAGATAAATGCAAACCATGAATAATGTCGTGTGAATACATATTTTAGCCAGCTGCAGTTTCACCTGCACACAAATGTGACATTGCCTTGCCAGCTTGTCACTCCAGTGCTGTCAGAGCAGAGTGTTTCCACATAATGTCTTGGAATAAAAATCTGTCCTTCCTTGATGTCAAGGAAGGTTCAAGTTCATAGCTGGCGATGTGCATCATGAAACAAGTTCAGCAGACTTTTTCTGAACTTCTTCTTGCTAGGGAGATATCCTGACAAAGACCAGAGTGATTGCTGTTAGTCTCTGTCATGTTTTTTCGAGAACAGCTGAAGTGGAGGGTGAAAGAACGAAATCTCAGTGGAAAGACTTCCTAAGTAATCCCAATTAGTCATCCTGTTCCTGTGTTGGGATCATCCTAATATCTGTAGTCTCCATATAGAAAATAGCATTTATGGATGACAGCATATCTAACCAAGAGTAATTTGGATTAATGTACCACCATTGTGAATTAATTGTCCATATTATATGCGACAAGAATGTGGCAGTTTATCTTGCTGATAACCTCAAAATTGAGAAAGAATATTACTTTTGGAGTCTATCTCTCCCTCTGTGGGTTCATTTATAATCTCCATATATGGACTTATGCTGGGGAATTCTTTAGAAAAGAAGAGAAGACAATGTACATCTGTACATCCGTCTTTTTGGTTTTCTTTTTTTTTTTGTGGGTGCATCTGAGAACTAATGAATCGATTTGGAGAAGTAGCAGGACTATTTCCCTTATTTGATCTTTAGGTAGTGAACTAACTTATTGCACATCTTTATCTCTAAAAATTATTGTTGAGTTTGCTTTTTAATTAATTTGTGGTCTTGGATTTATTTTCCGGTATTTGTTTGGAATTTGTGCTGTTCATAGTGTGCTAGTCATTGATTCAGTTGTATTTATGTAGCTCAGCCAACAGAATGTCAAATCTTTTAATTGAATCTTTTCTTTTGAATATTTTAATGTTTGATATTAAAACCGTGCTCAAAGCAGCAAGGAAAATGAATGCAACACATTTGTGAAAATATTTTGTAGTGTATTTATGCCACTTGCTTAATGCTGTACTTGGAATCTCTATTGCTGCTCAAGAGAAACTGGCAAAAATAGTCTTAGATGAAATGAAAATGAATCTGTTCAAGGAACTTTATGTAAAAATAGTAAAGGGAACTAAAATTTCTCTTCATACGTAACAGCAGCCACGTCATCCCATACAGGTTCAGACACATCCTCATTGTGTGTCACCTTTCTCCAGAAGTACAGTTTGTTTGTTGGGTCTCTCTCTCCTAAAAGAATTGTGACAGACACATTGCTCTGACCTACGATGATCCCCTTAGTCAAACATTGCTTAAGCACTTCTCAGTACATCATAAAAGGAAAACCACTGTGTTGTTTCAGAAATTATCGTTTGACATGTACTGAGGATCTCACCCTGGCAGTACTAAAATATTATCTGGATTTCCTGAAGATTCTGAATGAAAACTTTCACCTTCAGGTATGTTGTATTTAATTTTGTGGACCTGCTGTGACAAAGAAAAAAGTTCATCAGAGATCTGATTAAATCAGTGGTTACATCTGTTATATTCCAAAGAGAATATCATGTCAGCCAGCATAAACATTCGGTTCTTTAAAAACAGGGTTTGCAAAGCTAAAAATAGTTATAAGCCTAATCAGTTGGTATAAATATTAAAATTAAACAACAAAAACTAAGTATGTCAGAAAAATCTGAAGAATATTTAGTTTAATATTCAAAAAAGTCTATCCATGATCTAAATCTAGAATCCAGACGTAATATTACATTGGTTGAAAGAGAAACAAAAACCTGTTTTAGGGGAAAAGTGAAAACAACCATGACGATGCATGTATATAAGATGTGGAACCAAAGACAAAGTTTTAAATACTATAACATAGAAGCTGGAAAATTATTAGGGGAAGCCAATGAATGCATGAAGACCTACCTAACTCATAATTAAGACCAGTTAATGGAGATCTTGGAAACTTAGGGCAGTTCCTAGTTGTTTTTTTCTTGATCTTGCAAATATATTCAAGAAAAATCTAGTTTAGCACGTCTTTGGGCAGCTGATCTCATTGCCCCTGGGAGACAGTACAGGTCCATTAGCAGAGGAAAACTATACAAGCAATAAATAATTAGGCAGAAAAATGGGAGTGTTCAGCAAACATTTCTCTTTTGTATGTGTGGGAAAAGGCGATGGTTTTAATGACCCAGATCATGATGATGAAATAAATTTCTTTATGATAGTAACACCTCGAAATGTTAAATACATAATAACACTATGATATTCTGTAGAGTGTTTTAGTAGGTGAACATAGTTTGAAATCCTCTCTTTAAAATGCTGCTCAAGCTCTCTGGACCAGTAATGCCAACTTTCAAGAAGTCCAGGAACTCAGCAGATGTCCCAGAAAGCTGCAAGAAAAGAAACTTCACAACATTTTGAAAAGGACAAACAGGATGATCTATCCTAATGTTGATCACCAACTAAATAATGCAACAACCACTTGAGGAGAGTTAATGGATGGTAATATAATTCATATCAATCAACGTGGCTTATGGAAATAAATCTTGTCATATTAACTTTCTTTTTGAAATGAAATTAGGCAGTTGACCTAGCACTAGCTGACATTTGGTGGTAAATAGAACACTCTGAATGGATTAAAATCAGGCTAACTTCTCAGTCCCAAAACATCTTTATAAACAAGCAATTATCCCTGAATGGCCACGTTGCTGTCAGAGTTCAACAAGAATTCATCTAATCTAAAGAGGATTTACACTTCAGCATAGAAATTTTGTTCCTCCACTACCTGGGTAGCACAAACAAAACCCTTCAGTCTCTCCTCACAATATTCCAGCAACACAAACACAGCAATTTGCTACTGCCACCCCAGCTACACCACGTACCATGCACAGCACACCAGACCATGGATTGCTGGCAGTTTGTACCCAAACCTCCAGCAGTGGCAGGAAAGGAGAGCATGCAGAGATGCTTTTCCTGCATTTCGAGAAATGCGTTCCAAGTTACAAATGAAATAAAAGATAAACAGACTTTCACTTGACTAGAGAAAGTGGCTGACACAGATAAGAAAACATGGACTAGATGGTAATCAAGAAGGAAGAAACATCTGTTTGCTGTTTGGGTGTACAAAATACAATTTCAAAAACAGTAATACAAGCAAAGGCATAAGTAGTATGGAAGAGAGATATTTGGATGTATGAGCCAGGTGATGCATGCAGCAGTTCAAAAGAGATAACCTTATTCCCATCAATATGTGTGATTTTAGAGTATATTGTAGGACTGACATCCAAGCTTTGCCTCAAGAACAGAGATTTCAATCCTGAAATGCAGGTTAGCCAGTCAGCATTTAGGCAGAAATGAAAAATACAATCCAAAAGGGCTTGTCTGCTAACTCTAAAATAGAAAAGCATAGTATAAAACTCTTTTGAAAAAGTGTTTTCTAAATGAATGTTAAGCTCCAAGGGGTTACCCAGGGAGCTATATATTACACTGACATTAACACCAAATGGGTTCATCTTGGTTAATGTTCTTACAGTGAATGCCAAAGTAATTCATCACTAGTGGTTACATATGGTAAAGTATTAACACATTTCATCGGGAAAACATCTTTTGAATGTCATGGTTCCGGCACTTGGGACCTGAGAGTAGTTCAAGATGTGTGACACAAACCACTATCACATTTTCAAATGCTATCTTACAAGTTATAGATTAATCTGGTGTCTGTTAAGTAGGTACGCAAATATTTGATTACTTGACAGCAGTTCACAGTCTACTGAGAGCAACCACTCATAGGAAAATTAAAGCTGAGTTCATATTAATGCAACATTTCTTAGAACATGGGAGACCAACTTTTTCCCAAAAATCAGGTTTGGGAAGAAGTTTTTTTACCCCCACAAGATATTCTCAAATAGTCCAGATTTTATCACTGTTGCCTAAAGTGGGAAGCAAACTCATTCCAGAAGCAATAAATATACAGTGGGAATGGGGATCTGCTGCTGTCTTACCCAAAAGCAAGGGAAAGATCATAACAGTGTAATTGTTCAAATACCTTCTGGAGCTGAGGGTATGCACTGGATGCCACCTGAGAACAGAGACAATGGGTCTGAGAGTCACCACTGAGAGTGCAAGCCTGTAAACCTTCCTGTGAGCAGAGCAGTTTTGCCTCATATTGAGTTCCTCGCCCAAATTACGGCCTTCTTATTGCACAGAACCATACATATCCATCTATATGTCAGGGCTGGCTGGTGGAGACTGTGGAAAGAAGCCAAGTTTGAAGTCCATGCATAAAGGATGGAGAAACTATTCATGACCGTCCTGTTTGCTTATATTTTTCACTCTTCTACATTATGTATATGAAAAACTTCTGTGAATCATCTTCTCCCATCCACAATGGTGTGAATGGAATTGTGTAACTGGGAAAGAAACTAATCTCCTCTCAGACATTGACTGTAATGACATTACTCAAGAGCTCAGGGTAGCAGAAAGGGATTTTAGATGTTGCAGATGCACCATTCTTTGACTTTTCTCTTTACTTATCGTACTTGGGCTGTCCTTTCACAGGGTTTGACCCAATGCACAGGTGTTGCAAGTTCTCTTTTCCCTGACAGGGGGTGAGGACAAGGGAGACAAATGTCACAACCAATACTTATGGGTACAACCTTAAATAATAAAGCTGTATCAGGATAATAATAATAATAATAATAGTAATAATAATAATAACAACAACAACAACAATGACAGTATCAGGCTGTAGCTACTATTAACAGCAGAAAACTATCCCCGTGGTGCTTATTCCCTCACACAGTTTGCTCTCAGCGCTGCCCAGCTGGAGCGGCAGCTCAAGGGTCAGACCCAGCTGTTGACTTAGAGGCAGAGGGACAGCAAATCCCTCAAGGGGTCCCTTGTTTCATCAGCATATGTATAATCTCATATTTTTTCTCTAAACAGAGCACATAAAATCCTTCTTGGATGTAGTTGGATTTATACAAGCTGTTGGTGGTGGTGGGGTGTGCTGGTGGCCTTGTGCCGATCTGGATAGTTTGTGGTGTCCTGAGTTTATCAGCTGTGATGAATCCAATAAGACAACTAGTCTGAAAAGCTTATAAACTCTTAGCAGCTCTCATACAGCACCCCTCAGCATGTATTTTTTCTCTCTTTGGCCAGCTGTTTTTGGTAATTTTTCTCTATCCACACCCTATATCAGTAGAGTTCAGTTACACAAGTTGATGAAGACGCTTTTATGACACAAAGCTCTCACTTCACACACATAAAATGTTTACAATCAGCAGAGTGCATAGCAAGTCATAGCAAGCACTCTCACTCAACACCTTTGTTAAGTTATTTTTACTGATAAATTACTATTTCTACATACTTAAAAGTACAGAAGTCAACTGATGTAAGCAGTGAGCAAATTAAACACAGCCTGGGAGATTTCATCCATGCTGAAGGTGAAAACATTTCTTTTTATATTCTTTTACCTTTATTACAGAGATCACCTACCATGCTTAATTTGGGCCTGTCATGGTGATATTACCTTTATACAGGAAAGAGTGGGTGGGACATTAGAAGGGCAGAAGGAAACTATGAAGAGAGAAAAGGCTGAAGGAAGGAAAACTCCTGGAGATTTTCTGTCCCTTCTTGAGCTCAACTCATTATATTACTCCTTGTTTTTAGGACATTTGAGCTAGTGTTTTCTGTCCCAGAGAAGGAAACTCTAAGCCCCTATACTCCCAAGCCCCAGAAAAGAAAAACTAGCCTCTTTTCAGAGCTCTCTAGGGCAGCATGCTGACCTTAGAAGTGCAGCAACACCCATGCTTTTGAAGACGGAGTCGTCCCTGAGTCTGTTCTTCCAGCTTAGGGATTCCAACAGGTAAGGGCCATGGTGCTGACAAAGGAGAAGCAGAATAGAGGTAGGATGTCATGTTTCATCCACATGTCTGAAGGAATGAGCTTACACTGAAGGCCTCCTCCATATGCATAACCTTTTGTATACAAAACGTCCTTTTAGCTGTCCTTGGATAATAAAAACACTAATGAGAAGCTAAATATGAAATGTACATTTTTTGTCAGTCAAACAAGTGATATACAGCTTTTCCTGTCATGTCAGATTTGGAGGAACAATGACAAAATCAAAAAACTCCAAAATTTTCCTATTACCTTTTAACTTTGGCAGGTTTGACTTGATGGCTTTGTAAATTATAAAAGAAACAAGATACTGACTTGCCCCTAGTGTAGCCCTTCATTAAACCAGTGCTTTTTTAGGTACTCAAGCTTGGCAGCACCCTCTGCAAAAGATGTCATATGCACTCTGCTCACGAATCTTCATCTGACTGCAATACATATTCATTAGCACCAACAGTTTGGAGGGAAGATATTCTCCATTTTGTCTTAAATCACTTTGAATGGTTATGAGGAAAACTTGAATTTTCTTCTTTTCTATTCCTAGAGCATAACAGAGTGCCCATACCCCTGTTTGAAGCAGCAGTTCTCTCGGACATCTCCTTGGGACCTAGCACTTTGGTACCAGAAGCGTAACGACAATGAAAAGTATAAATGCCACAAGCAGCACAAATTCAGGATTTAGAAAGAGTCTCAGCTAGCTCCATCTGTGGACAAACAGTTCCAGTGGTTTTTCTGGTGTGGAAACTCTAGCCACAATCAGGCATCCATTTCCTTTGCATTTAGTTTAAGATGTAATAGGTAAAAAAATGGAAGGTTTCCTCATGCTCGTTCCCAAACCTAACCCCTTCTCCAGTGGTCTCGTAGCTATAACTGGGGAAAAGAGCCACAAGGGAACACCAGTCATCCCAACTATGCTGGGAAAGGAAGGATGAACATGCCTGAAAAGAGCTGATGTGGCACCCTCATCTCCTCATTTTGTGACCTGCTTACTGCATCGGAAATACTCTGTATTTTGGCTGACAGGAACTGAGTGTTTACATCACGCAGAGGTGCCAGATCCAGCTTTGCCCAGGCTGGTGTGTCTAGACAGGGCTGCGTCACGCCGGCGAGTTAGCTCAGGACACACAGCGCTGCAGCCTGGCACTGTGCCTGAGGCAATTAATCTTGCTTTGTAGCAAGACTAATTAGTCTGGGGGAAGCACGAGGCTGACCATTAGACCAGAGCTAGATTATTCAAGGCTTTTGCAGGTGCCGCTGTACAGTGCAGCGCTGTGCAGCATAAACATGCCTACAGGAAAAGTGCATGGCAAGTCCTCAAGGCATGAGGCAGTGGGCCCAAATTTCATCTTCATTAAGGTCCTGGAGTAAAGCAGCCTCAGTGTAGGCATGGGAGAGGATGTCTTTGGGAGAGCATGCTAACAGCTGGGAATGGGAGGAGCCTTGGAGGCCCTTGTGCTTAAGGTCCTGGGATCTTTGCATGTAACATTTAGAGAGCTTAGCTCAGCTGAAGTTTTTGGACAACATGGACATAATGAACAGCAAACCAGAAAATTCGCTGTCCACTTCTGATACTGGACATTTTGCAAAAGTTTGTCTATCTGAAAATTCATCCCACATTTTAAAAAAATAGTAAAATCCCAATATTATTTTATCAGCCAGATGAGCAACCTGACCCTGGTGGCTGTCCAGACATCAGATTCTTTGTGCTGCCATAGGGGAATGAGCAGGACAGGGAGCAGGCAGGGAGGCAGAGCTGCCCTTTGGAGGCAGCCTGCAGTGAGACAAAGCAATGTGATTTACAGTCACGGTCATCTGCAAGGGATGGAAACAAACAAAAGTGAGCAAACTGTGGGTGAGCAACTTTATTTATAAGCCTCCTACAAGCTGAAAGGCAAGCAAGACTTTCTGACAGAAATCACCATCTCACCATTTAACAGTGACACATAGGACTTTTCTTCTTTCCCATTTGACTTTTATTTCCCTGTAACTAAATATTGATGTGTTTATTTCAAACAATGACCCCAAACTTCTTTCCATTACTTTTTATTTTAAATGGAGAAGTGCAAGAGATACAAGAGTTCTTTTTTGGTTTATTTTAAGGAAAAAGGAAGAAAGAAAAAAAGCAGAGATGTACAAAGGATCAAGGAAGGCCACTGCATGTTAGCTGAAAATAATGGATTCACTTAATCCTGCTGAGGTAAATGAAAGCTGACTGCTAAAGAGAGCCGCTGCGTCATAATAAAGTTGAATGAACTTGCGTTTCAAGTCCTGGAGAGGTTTTGAGGTAAAACTGTGAGCCAAGACGGGTTTATTTGAAAAACAGGAGTTGTAATGTGAGTCTACATAGAAATAAATGGTGTCTCTCCCCTTTTAGGAATCATGCTTTATCTCATTTCTGGAAAAGTAATAGCTTAGAGGTGGCAGAGACACATGAAATTTCACAGATGCTAAATAAAAGACAATGAACACTTTTATAGACTTGTCATCACATCATTATATTATTTTCTTGCAGATAAGATAAATCAGTGTTCTAAGAAACAGAGCAGGGAAAATAAAGACATGGTGTGATCTGCAAATCCAGTAGATCTCTAAAATTTTCCAGTGGTTCTCTATCAATTCTTCCAGGGTCCTCATAAACACCATGTGGGTCACTGTTCACAATGGTGAGCTAAATGCTGCTGCTTCTTACCCTTTATGTAAATTCTATCTGAATTTTAGATTTTTTTTCCTTCATTTTTCTTAAAAATAGTGGAGAAAGACCACAGCCAAAATAGTAAGCCATAGATGTAAATTGTGTTTCTAATGACACTGACCTCTGCCAGGTGCCAGGGTGGCCCACGTAATCAGGACAGAGCTGATTGCCAGATTTGTGAGCAGCAATATCAGAAGAACAGAAACAGCTGCCATTTTCTTATCTTTCCTGGTGGCAATGGACAATATCCATTTTCTCTCATCAGCTGGGATTTCTACCTCATAAATAAGTCTCTTTCAGTCGCAAGGATCTATGACATTGGCAGTGATAGACATTGTCACACCTTTCTGTGCTGCCTCATAGTTATGACCTTCTGGGCCTTTTTCAAAGTTGCAGCTTGTTAGAGTGTGCTTTATACAGTTGTGAGTGAGGATTTAGTATTTTGATAGTGATTCTAGATCAAACATCTTTCACAAGACAGCCTGAGAAGAGCAGACTCACTCTTTGTTTGTCCAGTCAGATCCTGTGTTCACACAAAATGCAGTCAACGATGACAAAATATTTTTTATCTTTCCTCTTCATCCTTCTTTATTGACCAAGCTCCTGTGTCACCCTGTATTTTCACAAGCTCTTGAAGAGGAATCCCAAGCAAGGAGTTTAGAAATTCTCACATCAAAATCCATGCCATGACTATGTCTGTCCTGCAAAGGTGTATCAAAATCATCTCTACCATCCCACCAGCCTCCCAGCCCAGCTGTTCTGCTGGCATCCTTATGGACTCCCAGGGCTGGCACATGTGTGACTGAGCCAGTCTGCCTTGTGTTTTACAGTTAAACATTTGAAACTGTCATTGCAGGGTATGGTAAGATCCAGAGCCTGTTCCAAACCAACGGTATGGATGAGATCACTCCAGGACAAGGAGGGGAGGATTTATTCCTGCAAATGGGTGTTGTTGCATACCCCTTGTCCTCAGGGGCAGGGAACATCCCCTGCCCTTTCAGTTACCAGCAAAAGTGAAGGTAATACTGAACTCTGCTGTCTACAAGCTTTCAGAGGAAAGTCCAAGGTCACCCATTCCTCAAAACTCTCAGAGGATATTGGAAGAACCTTAGCCTTCCTGTGTGGATGTAGACTACTGTAGCTGTCCTCAAACACTGGGACTGTACTGCTGCCCCCCCAGGAAGAAGGACCTAGGTGGTCTTTTGCTGTAGGAAGGAGAGGCAGGAGCACCAGTACTTCTTACGAAACTATAGCACTAATGTTCTTACAGATGCTCTTCCTTGGCAATTCAGGGTTGGTGCACACTGCTTGTACCTTCAGAACTGCAGAGCTTCTAAAAAGCAAGACTAGAAGAGTAAGAATGGAGTGAATTGCAATGGCAAGCGTGAGCCAGGGGGGTATTTGCTTCTATGCACATGAATTCTTACACGGCACCAAGGAGGATTTATCTTCTGTCTGAGTACCTGCAGAGCAACTGCTGGAAGATTTAGAAGGCTTGAATAGTGCAGCATGAATAGTCTGGGTGTCAGTAACCC
>QWTY01023886.1:0-13684 GCA_008033365.1 Pseudorectes ferrugineus
TTCATCTGGCTTTTTTCTCTCACACCCAATTTTAAAGGCACAGAAAGGCACAGGATTCATATCTGGGCAATATGGGATACACACCATAAAGTCACCCCAAGACAGTGTCCTGTTGTTTTATGGATTTTTTTAATAAACATGCAAGAAAAAGAGTTTCTGACATTTTTCAATTTATTCTGCTGAAGCTGGCCCTGGTTAATTCAAACCAAATTAAAACATAGTTGTGAACACTTATAAACTTTTAATTCTGGATAATTTATAGCATCTTGTTTTAAAAAATCTCTGACATTTGCTGATTAGTTTTCTCTGAGGCTTTTGTGGTCAAAGAAGGTAATGTTGAATCAAATGAGACTTATAAAGGAAGAGATAAACAAGCTGACAGTTTTTCTGTCAATGTGAGTAGACACAAACTGCAGGTGCCCCTATCTTTATTACTTTTTATATCTAAATGGTCCTATACAGAATATTGTGTATTTATATTTTAGCACATATTTTGTTACACAAAATTTCATGGAAATTAAAGATATTTCAGCAAAGGAGAAAAAAAAACCCCAAACCATAGTACTATGTTTGATCAGCATTTCATGTATATTTTTCTATTCCATTAAATAAATGATAGTGATTGTCTTTAGATGAGTGAATAATTGCATATTTATTTTAGTTGAATTTGTGTTAGCATAGAAGGAAAAGTAACCACATATTTGAGCAAGATTATGGCAGTGGTTAATGTGAAAGCAGGTTTCTTTATCTAAAGTAATCTAAATTGGAGCAAGGTTGTAAGTCAAATAACAAAGGTTCCTGACAAAGCTGTGATATACTTAATTTCTTTTCTCATTAAAGAATGATACAGTGTCCTTAGCAGACAGTCACTTTTTGAGTATCTCAGGAGATCAGATTAATATGGAGCTAGTAGTAAAGTGCTTAAATGGACGCAGTCAAGACCAAGTGAAATTCACCCTAGGATTATTAGAAAGAGAGAAGGAGAAATTACAAAACTCTATTAGTGTGGAGATCTGTCTTATTATATGCTACAGAAAAAAAGGGGGAGTGAGAGGGGGAGGAGAGTTAAAGTGAACTTTCCTTTCTCCTTGTCATCTTCTCACCAGTTTCCTAGAAGGCCTTGGAATGGTGACTATGCTTTTTAGTTTACTTATGAATATAACCCCTGAACAAGCCTAAACCCTCCATTTATTCTCCTGACTAACATATAAGCAAGTCCTAAAAGCTCTTGGTACAGAAGGTTTCCTCCTTGCTAAACTGCACTAATGAAGATTCCCTATCTCTCAGGAAGAGTGCCATCAGGACATAAGTAGGATGTAAATGGTATATAGGACTTCCTTCTGACCACATGTAAATTTTGCCTTGATATTTGTAAGGCCCTGTAAGTCAGGATGGAGGGAAGTGTGCCAGGGACAGTTATGTTTAACACTTCAATTAATAGGTAGGATTTTGAGTTCACAGGAGGCAGAAGTCTGCTGTTACAAGAAGACCACCTGTTCTTACACTTTGCAAAGCAGATCTGTACATTTTTATAGCATCATTATCAACTATTTTATTGATGGTTATATTAGAAGAAACATAAATACTCACAGTTGTATGGTCATAAGTGCAGCAGGGAACTACTAGTTTCCAGAGAATTTATTTTCCATCTACATTCTGCCACTCTTTAATGAACTTTAGGGCATTTTCCTTCCATCCCAAATTGGTTTTGTGTCTCTTTTTGTCCTTGGTTCTAGGATAAACAAGGGACAATGCTGCTGTAGTATAAAATCATAATAAAATCCATAAAAAGACTTGAAAGCAATTCCAGAATGAAAGACCAGGACAAGAAAGGTCTCATCAACCATCTACTTGTGAGCTGAGAGGTAGACCATACCTTTGCTACGATGCCATCTTCCCCTGTTTCACAAACCTATAAACCCTCTCACTAAACAAATTCCATTTGTTCTCCTCAGTGTCCTTTAATTACCCAGTACTTTCCCATTAACTTAATTATTTAAATGCTTCTCAATCCCATGCTGTTGCATATACAGATGCTATGTGTATAATACATTAAACCTGCATAATTGACTTACATTTAAGTGTCACCAGTTGTGTAATGTTCTGCTTTTGGTTTGTATTCATGACACCGTGAAGAAATGAAATGCTTTGTGTTAGTAAACAGACCTCACTTTTATTGCTTTTCAGAGCTGGAGCAATTTGGGAAAAACCCCCATTACTGCCATTAAAAAACATGGAGCTGTGGAAACGGCAGCAGTGATAACCACTTGATCATCTGCCTCAGTGTTATCTGAAACTGTAAATGTTTTCCTGTTAAAACCACGGGAAAACAGCAAGGACATATTTTGAGACCAACATTTTCCTGTATGTAAGAGTGTAGCTACTTATTGAGCCAGGAAATCACAGCTCTAAGGAAACTCAACAGAATTGAAACATTAGTGGCTGCTTATTTTTTAATTACTTGAGGTCCTGAGTGGCCTGCTGAAAAACAAACCAGCCAGAAACTCTTTAAAGGTAGAAAACCCAGCCTCTGAATCACTTTCCTGAGATTTGTCATTACTTTCCGTTTATCTTACCCAAGTGTTGGGATTAGGTGTAAAGTCTCTGGATAAAGCCAGAATCAATTTTAAGACCTTATGGCAGTTGAGATCTCAGGTATCAAACGCTGTTTGCAAACACCTTCACAATATTTCTCAATGAAATAAATGCAGTGAGTTTGTCACCTTAAGTTTGAAGTTATCAGACAAGAATGTCTGGCAAGGCCAAGAGGAGTCAGGGGCAGTTTCCATCTGAGACAGGTCATCTCTGTGCATTTCCCTTTGGCAAATTTGCCATAAAGGCACATTGATCAGTAAAGGCTTGATGCCTCGGGCACAGCAATGACCTTCCTCTCCCACACCACAATCAGTCGCCAGGGGCCTGTCACAGTGAGATGGTGTTATTGCCATGGGGGAACACAGCCTAACCCAGTAGGAACTGAAAAAAACCACTGCTATCTTCACAAGGAAAAAGAACCCCAATCAAAATACTGTGTTGCATTTTTCTGATTCCACTCTGTAAATTGAATCCTGAGATTAGATATGCAAAGCTTGTACAAGAGACGTATGCTTATAAAATGGAATAAAAAATTTTATGTCTATTTGAAACTCATACATGAAAATTTATGTTTGAGTTTGGTTAAACATTAGGGAATAGTTCTGTCTGAAGAAATAAAAGAAACAATAGTAAAAAACACCCATACCCTATTGCATTTAACGCCAATAAAAATAAACACCACCCAAACTTAGAAAAATAACCGGTCTTAGAAGATTTTTAAATTGCAAATTAAAGTTGAAAATCAAAAGTTACTTTTTGTGTATTTTTCTTCTGCATTTCTCCAGGAATGAGCACAAGGGAAGGAGTACGAGTGTTTGCCTTTCATTTTTGGATATGGCTGGTGAGCAATTACAGCCTTGACTGTTGTGATTAAGAGTCTGAATGGCCCATCTCACTTACCTTCAGCCACTGGGGCTGCAAGTGTATTGGTAAATGAAACAGCACCAGGGTGTAGGCTCAGGTTCTAGACTGTGTTTATCCTGAAATAATATCATGTGCCAGCTAGTACGTTCCCAAACACTGCTCAGTTCGTTCAGAATCTATCAGGAACCAGAAACAAGACCCAAAAGGTCAGTAATGCACCAGGTCTGGCTCTTTACACATTACACAGCATCTAACACTGTCCCATTAGGATGTGCACTCTCAAACACCCACAGGGCTGTAACACACACTGTCAGCTTTGTGGTGTGAAAACACCACTGTGAGGGGTTGTTATACAGCTGTCACATTATTTATGAGACTTTGAACTGAGGGGGAAAAAAAAGATAAAAAAAGAAAAAAATTATGCTTCTTTATGACTCTAAAGAGGCAGTCAGGGGTTCCAGAGGAGACCTAGTACCAAATACTCAGCATTGAGATGGCTTGTCAGTGTAAAAATGCCTCAGAGGCAGAGAACTATCCCTATTTAGCAGCATATATAGAATGTTATTTACCTGGTCATCATAGTAATTCTGTAATAAATGAGAAAAGAGGAACTTCTAAGTGATCATATATATCCCACCCATATCACAAGTATATCTCATCCTGGGATCTATCATTCTCTAGATCTGTCTTCAACTGGTTAGTGCTCCCTCCAAGCAGACACTGAACGTTTAGACTGACAAAGTTTGCAGAGACAAGTCCTCTAGTTGTGAGCAGTCTCACAAAGTTATTGGATGGTTTCCACTTTCCATTCATACAATTAAAACATCTCCCCCACACTCCACATCTATAAGTTCCTAATCTTCTCTTCGAGAGTTACCTTTCATCTGGCATCATTAGACCAGATTACCCTCTAAGCAGAAAGTCAGTAGAAGTCATGTTTGTTACATAAACCCCAAATATACACCACTCCCATATTGAGAGGAATGAGGTGATAACATGTCCTCTGTGTGCTGAAACACCCAAAAGGAAGAATTTTTAATCAATAACCTGTATTTAAGAAAGCTTGACATTTTAAAGAATTAGCAACACAAAATTAAGCAGTGGCTTGCACAGGATGCATGGTAAATTAAATGCAGCTTTTTTCTCTATGTGAAATTCACCCACTGATGAACACAAAACCTCTTCAAATGCTTGAAGGGCAATGCGACTGCTTCATAAGCCTGGCTTACACATCATTTGCTTTCTTTCCAGGCTGTGGCCCTTCTGCCCAGTGAAAGTAAGATTTCTTCTTGCTTTTGTGATTTCATTGACTGTTATATAATTACTCCATGAGTTAATTTAACCATTTCTTTTTCACAGAATCACAGAATGGGTCAGGTTGGAAGAGACTACAATGGGGTCATCTGGTCCAAACTCCCTGATCAAGCAAGGTCATCCCAGAGCACACGGCACAGGATTGTATCCAGACAGTTCTGGAATAACTCCCATGAGGGAGACTCCACACCATCTCTGGACAATCTGTTCAGTACACAGTAAAGAAGTTCTTCCTCATGTCCAGGTGGAACTTCCCGTGCATCAGTTCCTGCCTGTTCCTCTTGTCCCATTGCTGGGCACCAGGAGCAGAGCCTGGTCCATGCTCTGAGCCCTCCCTGCAGACACTGACAGACATTGATAATGGCCCCTCTGAGCTGTCTCTTCTTGAGGCTGAACAGGCCCAGCTTCTTCAGCCTTTTCTTGTAAAAGAGACGCTTCTGTCCCTTCATCATCTGTGTTGCCCTCCACTGGACCTGCTTCAGGAGGTTCATGTCTCTCCTGTACTGAGGAGCCCAGAACTGGACACAGCACTCCAGATGCCCCTCTCTGGGGCTGAGCAGAGAGGCAGGATCACCTCCCTTGACCTGCTGGCAATGCTCTTCCTGATGCCCCCAAAGTGCATTAGTTGTCTTCCATTTCATTTGATGTCTCATGTAGTGCCACAATTTCCAAGCCCTCACATGAGAACTGCAGCACTTGGTGATACAGAGGTGGGAGATAAGGAGATTCTAGTCATGTGAAAATATGGGAATGACAGTCTGCATGGTGTAAATGAAACATCTTGTAAAATGAAACATCTTTTTTCTTCACTTTGAGCCCATGTGTGAGGATTGAAAACATAATCATATTATTGAAATCAGGGCAAGGAATCGCACATCTAAGGTTTGACTTATGACAAAAATTTAAAGGATTACATTGTTCTTGCTCTGTTTCTCAACTTCTGATTCAGTGTCTCAGGCAGGTAAACCTGCTACTACCCACACATATACATATTTCAAATGCAGATGAAATTGAAGGAATACTGAATGCACATATCTGATGGTAGACACTGGGGTTTTTTATCAGCAGTGGAATAGAAAAAGAGGCATAAATGAATCATAAATGTTGAAAGACAAAGCATTTGAAAGACTGAAAAAATTCAAATTAAGGACCATATTCAGCAACTGATTGAATGGAGAATAAATCCAGGGATGTGAAAGAGCTACCCTGATACAATCCAGAGACTGATTTGTGGGGTTGCTCAACAGATTAAGGGTTCATTTGTATAACACATATGCTTACCTTTGTGGTGCAGACTGTGAACAAAAATAGCAAATGACAGTTCATTATACGCAAGCAGAGAAAATAAAACTGCTTTGTGTAGAGAGCCAAGTCAATATGAGGTTTTTCATGTTTGTTATTGGTATTTCCTAGCACTTTTCCTACTCACTCTAGTGGCTGTTCTTGAAGGCAGGACCCTGGGGTAAAAAGGGCGCCTTGCTGTACAATCTTACTGAGAGGGATTAGGAATGGGGAAGATATCAGCTCACCCTTCTTACGACATCAGAGTCTGACTAAACCTCTTCCATTGCTCTGGGACTCTTGTAAAAGATCCTTGTGCATGGAAGGTAATTGTGGAGAATGGAAAAAATAATGGGTTTTTTGTCCTATTTATTTTCCCTGATCTAAAAATATCCCAGAAGGACATTCTGCACAATCCAGAGGTGCAAAGTGATACTCAAACTATTCCTATTGCATAGTCACACTAGAAGAGAGCTATATCCCTGGTTGTAACCCATAGCTATTTTCTTTCCAGTTACCCATTTCTACTAAATAAAACATTATCCTATGTAGAAAGGTTCTTCATGGTTATCCTTTTCTCTCTGATAGCTACCCAGAGCCTCTGCTGAGCATGTCTCCACAGGACTGGAGCACATGGCAGAGCTATTTGCTGCCTTGAGATAGCAGGACTTTGAATTACAACTTGGGGCTCATTATTTTAGATACAGGGTCACTCAGTCATAACACCACTTTCAGACCCGACTCATAAATCTGTTTGTCAAAGGTCACTTCTTTTTCATTTGTCAGGGTGTATTGGGTTTACATGGTGAGGTTTTGGTAGTGGAGGAGCTGCAGGGGTGGATTCTGTGAGAAGAGACCAGGAGCTGCCCCCTGTCAGACAGAGCCATGTCCAGGTGGGTTCACCCACCAAATGTCCACCTTCAGGTCAAGTGTTTCCACACCTGTGGAGGGAGTGCAACCACAGCCCTGACTTCATGAGCTCCTTCAACCAGATGCATCCAGTTATTTTGTTAATTGTTCTTCACAGTGCAGCTTGTGATATTCTTTATCTAAAAATATCTAGAAACAGTAATCAACAAGATATTTTTACTTTCCTACTCATCCTGTAAAAGCTTTTATCTAGTTATTTCTTCAAACCAGCCAGTGATGAGTGCCGGACTCTTCTCCATCTCTGAAATCCTTACCAGCACTGTCAGATAAATTGCTAAATTCTTAATCTCTACTGTCTGGGTAAAGATTTAAAGTTTGAGAGATGAGCCATTTAAGGAATAGAAGGGTTCAAGTTTTGACATTTTATTTTGTTGTGGAAGAAAAGAAAAAAAGAAAAAATTACCTTCTATTATTTACATAGGTTGTAAGAATGCAACACCCATCCCAAAGCTCACTGGCACAAATATTTTCATTATTTTTTTTCATTAGATCATTTACACATGTAATACAGGGAGAATATATTTAATAAGTAAACATAAATATATCCATGAGACAATCTGTGTATGTTTACATAGTGAAAGAGGTAAAAGCATAAATCAATGGCTTCTCTGTAAAGGTTTAGATTCTCCTTCATTGTATGCTGAAATATTTGACCTATTTCTGGGGAAAATCCCTGGCCAGTGAACTAGATCTTAACATTCTTTCTTAATGATTCTGCTCAGTGGGAGAGTTAAAATTCCTATTTAAATGCAATATTTTAAGCAACTACTCAGAGTCCAGAGAAAACACTATTTAAACACTTTCAAATGAAAATATTTTACTATAATTTAATGTAAACATTCTTCTATACATGTGAGATTAGTTATATCTGTCGTACACACAAAATTTGGAGTTTTTTTTCTTCAACTGTGTCTTTCTTTCCTGCCAACAAGTTCCCCAATCTGAGCTAAGTTATGCTGCCATGTCCTGTGTTCATGCAGAAGTTGCCCTGGGGGAAAATGACAATTTGATACAAAAACAGGGATATGTGGATGACAGTGACAATGGCAGAACCATGTCTCAAAACAGGAGTCAGACTCTGAATACCAGATCCCTGACCATACACTAAAAATATCCCTAAAATATTCAGCTGAATATGTGAATGTATTCATGATTACTTCATAATAAACTTGTTGCATGTGTTTTTATATTTCTAGGCCATTTTACTGCTTTTGCAGCTTTTTGTGACTGCACAGAGTGACAAGTTGGAATGTGCTTATTTCCTAGTGTCTGAGATGTTGAGAGATCTGCTTAAATTCATCAGATTCTTTTATGAATGTCATATCTAAACATTTATGAGCATAAAGATTTGCCCCATGTAAATTGGGAACAAGAAATAGCTTGGAATTCAATTTTCCACAGGAAAGTTTGCTTTCAGAGAAATTACATTTCAAAATATCAAAAGAGTGAAATGTTGAAATAGTGATTTGTTTGGCATATTATCTTTTTCTGATTTTCTTCTTTTATTTTAAAAAAGTTTAATGATACATTTAGTTGTGACTGCTGCATCCTGGGGTCCAGAAGACGTGAACTGTATCACAAGAGAAAAGCAAAAGTATGTGGAGGTGTACAAGTGGTTTCTTGAAGAAAGGCCTCTGTCCCACACAGCAGCCAGAATTCTGTCTAGATTGAGATGTCACTGTTGAAGAGAAATGTGAGCTGGCTGGACATAATAGGAATATGAACAAGAGCAATCAGAAATTCATAATCCGTTGTAAGGAAAGAATTAAATAAGTCAAATTAAGTGGGAAAAATCTTCAGTGATTAAAAACTGAGGAACAGAGTGGGAATAAATCAGTTCTTGTATATACCACAGACAGGAGAAGAAACAATGGATTAAAATACAAGAAGGGACATTAATAGTGGACATTAATCAAGATACTCAGTGGGCACACAGGAAATATTGCCTATAATGGTTGCAGGCTTTTTCAGTGGCTGAAAGTTTTTAATTAAATTTGAACATAGTTGTGTATAGAACACTGCAGGGACATCTCTCCATAGTTTAGCAGATGGACAAAAATCTCCTTATTTTCTATGATTTCCTATTGAGTTTAAGTACCACTTTAAAAAGTCAGCTGTTTGCTATGCACGACCTAGAGGTGATAAAATGCTTAATACTAGTCTAGTATGATAATATGCTGAATCCGACTAAATAAATTTCACTAAGTTCAGCAATTTTTAGCAGTGCGAGAGACTGGAATAAAAAGCCTTTAAATGTATCTGTTCAATGACCTTTTAATCACTTGTAAAAAATCTAAGTAGCTTGAAGAGGTTTCACTTCATATTTATTCAACAGTAAGAAATTTTAATCATCCTTGTAATTCTGACCAATAGGAAAAAAATCCAGGAAAATATATAAAACTCTTTTCCTAGAAAATTTTTACATTTTCTTTGATTTTATAGTTTGTTATGGCTTTTCTGGAATAAATTTTTTCTTTCCCAATAACTTGTACTAAAGGAATAGTAAGATAGAGATACAAATACATCCTGAATTTCTAGAATTTATATTTGAGGGAAGAGCAACTCAATCACCTCCAGAAATAAAGAAAATGTCTTAATAACTAATAAATTAGTTATTAAATTCTTTTGGAGGGGATTAAAAAATGACATTGTCTAACAATATTAAAATATATAGGTTCCATTTAATAGAGAGAATTTTTTTTTTCATTTTGTCAGTTATAAATGAAAATATATGTAAGGAATATAGTTTCTATGACTTCTAGAAATGTTTCACAAAAGTTTTAGATTACTTTACCAGAACAGAGACCAAAAAGAAACTCCTGGATTACCGAAACCAGTCTCAACTCTATCACAGAAACCACAATATCCAATCCCTTCACTTCATTGATAAATACCTATTTTAAGATTCAAGAGAGCTTTTTATTTTCACCTATCCTGCTGAAAAGCTTTTTAGGACCTCACAGCTGTGATAGTTAGAAAATATCTAATTTCCATTCCAAATTTATTCATGGCCAATAATAAAGAATAATCTCACATTTTATCGGTGAGATAATAAATGTCATTTCTGTGTAACAGGATGAAAATCAAGAGAACAGATTGTGAATCCCTTAAGAAAAGAGTACCAAAAAACCTGCAAAAAATTCAAAGCAAATAGAAATTAAATTTACCATTAATGTATTAAAAATAACATTGTTCATTTTAAAAACATACTTCATAGTTTTTCTCAAAGTCTTACTTTGAACAGTTAAACTTTTACAAGATGAAATGTTTAACCTATGATATTGCTTTTGACTCTTTATAACAAGTTAGAACATATTCTTTACAGGAAGAAATTAAAAAATCTGTAACTTGTTCCCAGTGAGTAATGAGTAACTTCTCTGGTTATTTACTGCAAATATTTGTATCAAGTGTTGTCTGTTGTAATAAATTGCACATCATATTGCTCATGAGATGCCTACAACTATGGAAGTAAAAGTGCATGTAAGAAGGAAATTAAATTCAGAAGGAAAATATATCTACAGCAAGAAGTAGCCAGTTTTAAACCTCTGGTTCCAAAAGGTTTGTATTGGTTTACATCAGATAAAGACAAAGATCGTTGATTTTCTGTCTACGTTTTTATCTTGCTGCATAATGTGTTCATCATCCTAATCTTCAGGCAGCAAATGGAAAATGGAGAGCGACAGTTCTGTAAATCCCTGGATGCATCTTGCTGTCCACCTAAAAATGAAGTGTCTCTTTCAGAAAGAATTCCTATTACTGAGCATTTTCCATAAGGATATTTGCAGGGCAGTTCACATTATTTTTATTTGAACACTTTTATGAACCTCATATTTTTCATCGTGGCTTCAGACTTTCACCTCAGAGCTGTTTGCTCGTGTGGTCAAAGCATGGGGCCAAGACTTTGGAGACATAGATTTATTCCTCACCATATAATTGCTCTCATGGCTTTAAATGATACAAAAGATATTTTTCTTTTGTCACCTATAAATTTCCATCATTATTACTTTGTAAGGGGCAAATTTTGTCATATATAACAAATGTCTTTTTCCACTGTGTTTCCCTAGAATAAAAGACAACAGCAATTACCTTAATGAAAAAGCAAAACATTTAGGTCCTAAATTAGACAGGGGAGATTTAAGTCTTTAGTTTTAGATTCTCCATTGATGCTCCATAAGGCACCAGTGTTGTAACAGGTGCTTTCCATATTAATTTCTGCTTCTGTTCAGAGCAACAGCTGCCAGATGAAACCTTGTTCAGGTGGCTGAATTTGTGTAACAGTCAGGTAATGAACTATACCTCTTCACGGTGATTTTAAAACTTTGTGACCTTGAGTATTCCTAGAATACTCGGTATGTGTGCCAAATTTTTGATACTTCTTCTTGTGTTGTTCAGCTTCTGGCCCCTTGCATCACTTTTGTGATTTCAGAGAGGTTCATAGCAGAATTTATAATTTCTTAATTCAAACAATATAAAAATATTAAGGGGGGGGGGGTTGTAGTCAACTTTTTTTTTCCCTTCAGGATATAATACATGATGTCTTGTGTGAGGATGTTTTATTACAACTTTGTTATGCAAATAATTGAGTATAACCGATCATTCCTCATTTCAGGGCTTGGTATTGTTTGGCTGATTGGTTTTGAGTTTTTTTCGAATGTCTCTTTTTAAGAACTCAGTAAAACGCTTGAAATCTACATATTTTCCCTCAAAATTATTAACAAATTCTTCAAAAATTATGTGACAGCATCAGGAACAATCAGCACTTCAGTAACCTCAAAGAAAATGACTCCCAAATTTACCCCAAAATTACTCACCAAGGAGATGCTGATGCAGGCACGCTGTCTTTGAAAAGTGGGTCTAAATTAAAGTTGTGTCATTAGTGCTGAATGGCTGCCTGAGTGAATGACAGCAGCAGCTTGAGTGGGAGACTGAGGGTCACCAAATTGGATAGTGTACAATCTATATTACTCAAATAAATGGGGGTGTGAGGATAATATCTGCATTATTCTTCCTATGTGTGCCAAAACATTCATACAGACAGCTTTTTGCTATTCCAGGAATCCCTCCAGCACTTATTATAAGGAGTTTCTGTAAGCTGGAAATTCCTTTCTGAGGTACTCTTCCTTGCACTGGAGGGAAAAAAAAAATCCCAGCTTTGATAGGAAAACTCTGGTTTTCACAATTTTTTTTGAGCCACAAAAGAATAATATGGTGCAGGGTAAGTGGAGGCAGTGTAGCCTCTACTGAGGTTTGTAATCATAGAATCTTTCATAGACTCAGATTTTTAGATTCTATTTCCTTGATGAGATTTTCTTTCCCTCCTTTCCTGTCACTGGTCCCTTTTATGGACAAGTATTTGGGGCTCCCTCCTAGTGGAAACCAAGGCACAGAGGATTTGCGTGGATGTTGTGTTTGGAAGAAAAAAGGTGTCTGGAGCCTGCAGTCAAATCTGGGATTAGGGTGCTCACCTGTCCACAGGGACTAGACAGAGTCTAAGGGTGGCAATTAATAATTACCACAAGTATATTTATCACTGGTATGAAATGACTGCACATTTTTGCTGTGATGGTGGTGTGGGAAACTCTGCAGCCTCATCCCACAGTGTTCAAAAAAATATTAAAAAGCTTTTCTTGCACCTATTCTGCTGTTTCAAACAGAGTTTTTACCCAGGTGAGAGAAATGAGGGATTGCTGGGAACTGCAGTTTCCAAAGGGTGAGTTAGTGTCACCAGCCTGCCAGCGAGCAGCAGGAGTCTGGGCCACTGACACTGAACAGAATTTCACCAGCTGGCCAAAGTCCAGCTACTCATTGGCCCCTAATTTCATACAGGGGCATATTTCAGTCTATATATTAAGTCGAGAATGAACTGTGGTGACCTTCCGTTTTCATCTTTGTATAGCACAGATGATATGAAATAGCAATTTCTCCTCTGAGTCTATAATGTCTAGTTAAAATAAAATGTATATTTAAAATGGGAAAAAAACCCCAGTCTTGATTTAAAGGCTTCAAGTCGGGGAAATCCTTCTTGCCCTAGCACGATCTTTTCCTGGTAAAAAGAAGGTGTCTTGCTTTTAGCTTGTATAATTTCAGATCCAGCTCATCCACCCACCCATTTATTTCACTTTGTAAATGTTCACTTCATTGTCGAGTGTTCGTAGGTGAAGTGTAGAGTTCAGGCTTTCAAAGTATTTGCCTATAACTCAAGTTTCCTAAATATCAATGAAATTTCAAAGTTATTTTTAAGCCTTTTGTGACTGGCCATTTTTTTTAATATGTAGACGTTAAATCAATTCCAGAATGATCTCCCTACAATTTCTCTACTCTTACTTGATGTTTTTCAGTTAATGTATTCTGGGTTCAAGTCAGTCCCCTTTGCTACAACAGCAATTTGAAATCTTGATTCAGCTAGCTACTTCCATAATTTACAAGTTGTTTCCAATCCTTCATTCCAAGACCTTGTTCATCAGCTTGCAAATTTGCAAGTGTTCTGCAATATGGTGTATGGCTTCGCTCTTTTTCCAAGTGATCCATCTTGGTTTTACACATTTTTTAAACGTTGCATCATTGACATTTTTTACCAGAAATAATAGGATGTCACTACTAGGTCCTCATATAGCCTCAATGTTAATAATTGCTCCCTGACACTGCTATACCTTTTAAACTGGTCCACCTCACCTATTATCATAAAATCATAGAATCATAG
>QWTY01023890.1:0-12165 GCA_008033365.1 Pseudorectes ferrugineus
AAAATTGTAGGGAAAGGAAGACAGCATGTTAATTAAGCATTTAAGCTGTTAAATTTTGTCTTCCTAAATGAAGAAATATATGAATGCATGAAAATATTTGAAAAAAACTAAAATTAAAAAAAAAAGTTTTGGCACCAGGCTGCTGAATGTGAAACTGGGGGCAGCTGTGAATTAAATACAAAAAAGTTGATCAAGTCACTGGGAAGTAAAATTGTCTACATAGAGTTTGGGCAGTTGGTAGAGCTAATACAAGTAATTTACATGTAAGGACTAATTATGATAGTTGTTACTGCTAGTAGAGAGCTCTGCACATTTAGACAGTGATGGTTTTAATTACTTTATCTCATCTGCATAAAAAAAAGCACAAGTATTAATTGAAACAAGTGTGGAGGAAATATTAAAAATAGGTATTTTTATGCTTATATTTTTAAAGAAAAGCTCTCAGGTCTAGGGGGATTTTGAAGATTGCAGGGAATTTTTTAGTAAGCTTTGAAAGGAAAAGAGCATTTTTATCTTAGGAGGGCTACATGTCTTACTAAATGCTCTCAAATCCAGAGTTTGTAAGTAAGGGACAATTAAAGAGACCCCAACGATAATTAAACTTCATCATGCTCAGAGGCAAAAAGACAAAGAAACACCCACTGTGCTTTAGGGGTCTAAGGTAAATATTAGAACAGACCTCAGATCTTCCCAAGATGAATTCTATTGGTTCTACTTAAACATTCAGAAAGATCTAATACAAATCAGTAACTTACTTTCAGATACCTAAAAAGAACTACAGAAAAAAATAACCCTACTTTGGTTTCAAAGTCACACAATCAAAAACTTGGAAATAGCTACATTAAGGTTTCCTGTGCTCTCTCAGTTTAATTCTTTATGTTTATTATATGATCTTTTTTTTCCTAAATTTATTCAGTTGTAAACAAAGCATGCAATGATACATGCAATTATTTTAAAGTATGGAATTAACAGATATTTGTAGTAAATTTTTTTATTTGTTTATTGACATTGAAGTTTTGGGTGGAATAGCAGTCTTGGGAAGACTTTCTTTTCAGCACCTGTTAGTATGCTAGGACTGAGTTCATATATTAAATAGGTCACTCTTACAACTGTGTTCTGTTGCTTAGGGTAATTTTTAGGGAAGGCAGGTGGAGAAACACTGAAACTGAAATAATTTTAAATGAAAAAAATGAGGAAGAAAATTAACTGTTAATAAAGTCTTGTAATATTTCATAAGGTCTACAAGCAACTTTGTACTTAGTTCAAACCACCAGTAAGTCTTTTTTTTTATATGTAACATATATTGGTAACATAAATTAACATCTCAGAATCTAAAGCTGTAGTTCTCAATTATTCAAAAACAATGAGTTTTCAGAACTGTCAGATAATAAATCCAAAGTTGGTTTAGTTACACAATCTAGAGTAATGAAGTATTTTAAAACTCGGTATTTTATCATAGCACATAATGTATATGTATGGTATACTGTATATTGGTATAGTGAAGTGAAAGGTAGCACTTTGTCTTGATGTTTTATCTTGTAAGCATTTTCCCAGAGTTCACAGAGAAAAAAAAAGAAAAAAACATCAAACCTACATCTTTATTTTGTCCAATAATTCTGAGATTAGTGTTACTTTTTTTTGGTTTTGTAATAAGCAAGCAAAAGAATGTAAGTGTTTTTAGTGAGCATCAATTCTGGATTCTGAAGTCTCCTGGGCATGTTATGTTATTTAATAACTCATTCATGAATAGAAAATACAAGGAAGCATCTGTTAAAAGATAAAAACTTAACTCTGATACAGAAAACATAACACAATTTTAATTAAATTTGGCAACTGAGTACTGAATTTTCATTCTAAAGGTGAGAAGCAACCTTGTTTAAACAGTGAATTGGGCAGGCAAAGTGTATAATTTAATGCATGTGAGAAGTTTTGACTTCAGACCATGGAATATTTTAAAACTGTCATATTACTAGGAAAAAGAGATTTGTGTATTTTGTAATCAGGATATATACACATATATGATAAAGATGTATATATAAGATAACCCCTGCTTCATACATTTTTTTCTTAAATAGACTCCAACTGGGAGTGAACCTTGTGATGCACTTCAGGAGTAAACCTACCACAGGTCACATATCAGGCACGTCTCCTGTGGCTGAGAACAGAAACACAGCTTAGCACTGCGCTCCCTGGAGTAGCACTGGCAAACTCCTGACACTGATTCCAGGTTTGGTACCAGCAGAGATTTATGCTAGCACCAAAAATGCTTAAAGCGCATTTAAAATACATTTTTCATTAGACATGAAAAGTCTTTACTATTACACATTTCCAGGTCCCAGAGAGAAGAATCTGAAAAGCTCATTTATTTGCATTTGCAAGGCCTGTAAAGTTGGTACAACAGGGAAGGCCAACAATAATTCTAGCTAGTTCCTTATCTTTTTGAGATATTTGCCTAAATTTGGAGTTACAGTTATAGTTGGACTGAAGATCTAGTTTTATTTTTGGATTCTGAACACAGATACCAGAGAACATGAGAAAATAGCATTAAATGAGTTAGGGAAGGGAATTCAGCCTCTTAGTACGGTTAAGACCAGATTAGAAATAGATTTAGTGTCTCAGAAGAGAAGGCTGAAGATCGAGGTTAATTTCTGGATTCTTCAGTGCCTAGAGAGCTAATCCAGGGGTATATAAACAGACAATGGCTTCTGCTTACTTTGGAGGCAGATGTGAACTGCTAGTTTAAGAAAAGCTGTAAGATCACCCCAAGAGGGATGAAGGAGCATAGTGTTATGGGCAGCACTTGAAAAGCACAAAGGGCTGTGAAAGACTTGGTGCTAGAGCAGCAAATTGATTAATTGTCTAGATGTTATTGGGTTCTCGGTACCAACTGGGTTATCAAAAGGATAAAATTTAGCTCTGAGAATATGAGCAGAATTCACCAATACGTGCAGGGTTTACCAGCAATGCTACCTACGACATGAATTAAGTATATCTGAAGAAAGCTTTTATTTAACCTTGAGAACATGAAAAAGTGAACAAAAATTTTTTTTTTTCAGGTTCCTGCAGCTCTGCACTCTAGAATGCACAATATCAGAGGCTTGAAGTGGGTCACATACACAATGTGGTATAGTGCACAACTGTAGAGTACAAATAAAATTTATATTTTGTGTGGCAGTTTAACTTTGAAAGCAGGAACTGAATTTTTCTGTTATGTGTGATTTACAGGCCTAGGATGATATGTTTAGCAGAGTCAAATCGGTCAGAATGAGATGGACCTGGCCAACAAGTCTATTGTTTGGTTTATATTTCATTTCAGTTCAGAGATTCAGACCAAGACGTACTGAAGATGTGGGCTACATGTAACCCCTAAGGCTCACAGAGTCAGGGACAGAAAGGGTTAAATTGCTAAGACTATTTTTGGAAGCAGCAAAAAGGCAGAAAACAAGATCTGAAAACTGCAGAAACAAATTTCTTATAGTTGACCTCTTGTCTTTAAAAATCCTAACTGCAATAAATAACCTCCTTTTACCAACAATCAATGTCCACATCAGTATTAGACAGGCTTTCCAAGACCATGCCACATCTTGGCTGAGAAGATCCTGAACTATATTGTTACTAGTTCAGCTCTAGAGCACTTGCTTTATAGCACCATGAAACAAGCAGAAATATAGCTTTAAATAAGATATACAATCTAAATATGCTTCAAACCTAAAGAAAACTCACTCACCCCTATTGCTAAACATTTGTTCCACATCTGTGAGACTTGTAGTTCCAGTATAAACCTAGATTTTGGGTATCATGTCTTCTAGTTCCTGAGACATTCACCCTTACTCTAGTCTTAACCAGAGTTTTCCTTTAAACATCAGCTGTTTTAGTCTATACAGACTGGGCCAATTAACTTTTTTCAGCTGCTGATGAGCTGTTATACTCCCTTACAGTCACACACCCATCCTAAGTTTATGTGAAGCACATTTGAACAAGAAATAAAACCGTTTATCTGGACCAGTTGTGGGATCACCCTAATTCTGCAAGAATTAAACCCACAAAATTCGTAAAAGTTTTCAGCACCTCTTGTACAGAACCTACATGTCAACTTTCAATTGTAGCCCTTGTCTCAGCTATGCTTTAAGGACCCATAAACACCTTTACAGAACCTCTTGATCCTGTGTACTCTGCTCAGTCTCGCAATAAGCTTAATTTCTTTCTCTGATCCTCTCACCTATTTCGATTCCTAAACCTCATTAGAACAGTAAATTCTCAAACGCAATCATCATAAAGACTCACAAGAAGTAATTCACAACATTCACCCTCATTCTGCCTCTTCAAATTACACCTTAAAAGACTTCAGTCCCTGCTGTTTTTCGTACTACACCATACCATAAAATTAGCCCTAGACTTTACCTTTTACAGAGAACAATGCTGCCTTCCCTTGCAGAACTAAACTTCTCATTCAGACCAAACTCAGCTGTAACTTGTGTGGTCCTACAAATTTCGCAGAAAAGACAAAGCCATTATCCCAACTCCGTAGTCATCGTTACTATAATCCTTCTTATTTTTAAACTTGTTAACAGTAGTCTGTTCTACAGGAAGGAGTCTCTAAAGAGTACCTCCTAGGAGATAGCTCTGTGGCTACCCCAGCCTGCTACTGTGCAGTTAAGACAAAGGAAAAGATTGTGGTTATGGCAAAATTCATTATATTGTGAAGGAATGCTACTTGGCAAACTGGGACTTGGGCCAGAACTGGCAAGGCCTCGTATCTTACAGTTAATTCCTAGGTTATTGTAGGCTGATGATAAGTCTAAGAATAAGATTTGACTTTGGTGTTGGTAGTACTACTGGGGAGAGGAGATCATAGAAATTTCAGGATATAGCCACAGTGCTTTCACCTGCTCTCCTGGCACCTCTAATATCTCCCCCTCTCCCAGTTTTGAGATCAAATTTAAGAATAGGAGTGATTGATTTCTTGAGGTTATTGCCGGATCTTGATAAACATGCAAAAATTTGATGAAGGCTAGGTCTGGAATGCCTGTATCCTTTTTCTTCTTAACCTGATATCAAAGCATACATCTACCTTTAACCAGAAACAAAAATTAAGTGCTTCAGCTCATCTTAGGTCTGCATGGCTTGCAAGATGTCTTCAGTACCAAGTTCTTCAGTGTCTCTCCTGTCTGCATTAATTGTATCACTGTTCCTAATCTTTGGTCTCACTTTGCATCTATTAGTCATAACTGCCAGAGAATGAACCATGACTCCCCCACTCCTGTTGGCACCAGCTTTTATTCCAAGAGTGTGAGACTTTTTTCCAATACTGTATTATTAACTATTTGGTCCCACTTTATAAGACTTCATAATGTGGTGGGCACTATTATTTAACCTAAGGATTTAGGGAGGAATGAAATCTGTCTAAGTGTCTATGGTTTTGGAAAAGGTGTGAGGTTCCTAAGTAAGACATGGTAAAACTTAACTTTTCCTGAGCTCTCAAGGGCCAAAGAAGCAAAACTTGAAATGACAGAGGTGGATGGGTTCAATGTAGTAATTTCCAGTCTATAATTCCCATCTATTGAATTCTCAGTGTTATTGATTTATTGAAAAATCTCTTTATGGTTTTAGTAAAGGTTCTACTTAAAAGCATAACAGATTTAAATTCAAAATGAGATAAGCTGGATGTGATACACGTAAATGTTTTAGAAGTGTTTATCTACCTACTAGAAGTATCCTTTGGTATGGTAAAGATGGGTTTGGGCCGAATATGTAGGGGTTTCACAAGGGCCTGAACTGGAATTCAGCTCCTGAGCCAGCTGAGGCCTCCAACACAGCTTCTTGCAGCTCTTTCACAAATCCTTTTGCAGCAATCAGATCCCAGGTTACACAGCTGCACTGTATCAAAGCTGGCCTCGACCACGGGTGGTCAAACATCTCAGAGAGGGGAAAGGAATGAAGGGGCTGTTGTTGGCACTCAGGCCCCTGACATCAAGAGTGGGTGGGGAACACCTATCCAGTTTTTTAGCAATAAACTCTTACCACGAGAGCTGAATGAAGGAAATGTATGCTAACAGAAAAGAGGCACCTAAGAAAGCAGATCAGCCTCACATCTCATTTCTCAGTGTTATTTGCTGTCAACATTGTTTCAGTCCACGAAAAGGAGAAACCCCCAGGTTAGCCTGCTGATACTTCATCTGAGATAAAGACATCAAAAAGTTCCAACATACACAAAAGATAATTGTGGCACGGTCAATACACAGTCAGATCTCCTGTCACACTTTGTAACTAATATGGTGGAGCTAATCTATTCCAGATCTAACTCTTTCACTATTCTTTTACTCTACGCTATAGGCTTCCTATTCAGAAGTTCTGCAGCCACTGTATAGAAGTGTCCAAAAACATGTATGTCCTTAATCCCAAAACAAATGTCTCTGAAAACTTCTGAGGCAGCTGCTTATCATTTCTCTTATCCCGAGGACAGAGTCTTCATGTCTGTTACTGTGCCTCATTCCTGAAAATCAGGTGCCAGTTAAAGCATCAACAACTTGCTAAAAGTAATAGATCCAGGCCCTGTATATTATAGTCATCCTTCACAATATGCCACAGAATTCCATGAAGATCAACAACTTAATCTTTCTTAAAGAAGTAAAATGCAGTGTTGGTCCATGGACACTCTAATAGCTCCTGAGAATGCTTTTCATGTTCAGATCAAGTAACTAGTAAGATTTAGCCTTTACTTTTAGTCAATACTAGACCACCTTTTGACATGTGACCTTACATTCCCTACATGAATTCCTGCAACAGGACTGGGATTTTCCAAACTGTCTTCCACAAACTGGATAGTCTAACAACCCAAGGGTGTCTGGATCACATTAAGCCACTTGAAAGCTCTACAAATGCTTCCAGGTTACCCTCAGGCTGATTTTATTGGGAGACAACCATTCCCTGTGAGTTTCAACATCATTGTACTTACCTTGTGTGCTGGTTTCCTTTTTATTGTGGTCTGCTGATCAGAGCATCAGCTTCTAATCCTTTTCCTTAGTCCTGGAGCCTCTTGTTTTCAATGTTCTTCCTGTAGCAATTGCTCTTACTGTGCCATAAGTTCTTGCAAGTGCTCACAGGTTTTCAAAGCTTCTATCGGGTCTGCTGCTGCCCCCTATAACCGCACCTGTAGGTACATTTGTTGCACCTGTTGCTGGTGATGTGCTGCTACCTCCTGGTTTTCTTACCAAGGAACTCTGAATCTGCATTTTCTACTGGCAACAGCCTTGCTGCAGACATTCTCCCTCTCAGGTGGTCTGCCTTTGCGTACGGTCACCACAGGATCACTGGTATCACTCCACGGAACAACTCTTGATGAGCGTTTCAACACAAAGCAAATGCAGCAAGGCTGCCCAGGGAACAACAACAACAGAGCCCTTCTTCCTTGAGTAGACATCATTTTTTCACTTATTATAGAAGAATCAGGACACACACAATGGCAGCCCCGCACTGTTAAAATCCACAGATACTTGAAAAATTGGTATGCAAGCTCTTCTACTCCTTCACTGAGGTAGGAACTGACAAGCATGTGTGTATCATTTTATTATGGAATACAAACAGTCAATTTGCTAGATTCAAAAAAAAGACACATGAACTCTATTTGAGGGAACTAACAAAATTAGTTCTTGTGAGTCATCACTGTATTGCTGGTAAAGTAAAAGTATTCAGAACAGGAAGAATAGATTAATTAAACTTGAACCCTGCAAAGCTCGCATGGCTAAGATAAAACCAGGAACCAGTAGGCATATAATGGGTTTTATTTTATTTTATAGCCAGTATTGATAGGTGGTTTGTAAGGCTACCAGAGCTGAAGAGCAAAGCATAGCCATCTACAAGATTATAATGAAAGTCAGAGATCATAATTGTTATGGGTCTTCAATCTACAGTAGAGTTAGTTCTGCTTCCAATTAAGGTTTCTCAACAGAAGCAGCTGAATTTTTTTTAAGAGGGATTTTCAAGATCTCCAGGGATGCCTGTAGGTCTGGAGCCATGACGTTTATTTCTGAAGCAAGTATGATCATCATATCATATAAGAAATATAGTTGGTTTTCAGCAACTCAAAATAAATTATAGTGCATGTGGTGGCATCCTAGATTACTATTAAGCAAATGTCTGGTTTTGTCTGGAAATAGGGTTGGGTTTCGGACTGTAAAGATCTGGGACAAGTGCTGTACAATTCAAATATTTGGTTGAGTAGGGTGAAAGCTGGATTTAACAAGCATGGGGTTTTGGTCTTTTTTGGTGCCCAGTGTGAGGCAGCAGCCACAGGCACCAGGACTTCCACATGGAAAAACTGCCCTTGCCTATGAGTTGCTCTTGCCAATGAGGGACCTACCACCTGTGATCACCTCATGGTGAAAATATATCTCCATCACCTGTCAAAAGTGACAGAGATCTATTGGATCTCCTTGGAAGATCTTTGGATCCCCCTGGAAAGATAGACACCAGAAGAGAGCAAAGACCAAGGAACTACCTGGTGCAAAGAACCAGGACTTGAAGAGGAAAGCCACAGGCACTCCTGAGTTGTCCCTTTGAAAGAGGAAGAGAGAAGAGAAGGAGGAGAATGATAGAAAATGAAATCAGAAAAATAATCAAAATCATTACAGTCTTCAGCTAACAGACTCCAATAAACTGAAAGCACCAAAAGCTTCATCTGAAACCCAGAAAAAAGATCTGCTGCTCCTGCCACTGCCACATGTCTGTTGCACAGTCTGCACCAAAGTCACCCAAGATGGCCCAAAAAGAGACACATAACTGAGACTGACAAGCTTCCTCCCATGGATAACACTGCCAGAAACAAGAGCAACCACAAGGATCCTTTCCTCACCACACAGAGGAAAGTGAAAAGAAATCATGCAGAACTGTCAAAGGGTATCAAAGGATCTGCAGGAGATATCACAGGTCATTTCCCAGTGCTTTCTTTACCAAATGGTACCTTCAAGTCAAGGAGGCCTCTGATCAATTCTGAAAAACAGCATTCAAAGAAATACTACGTAGAAAAGACCAAGAGGCTGAAGCACAAAGCTGATGCAATGACCGACAAGGCTGGAAAGGCATTTCAGTACCAGGCAGAGGCTGCCCTTTTATTCATCAAATATGGGATTGCGTTGAAACTGGATGCACTAGAACCAAAATCAGTTTACAGCATATTCAGTGACACCATAGTTCTCATCAAATTCATTATGACATTGAAACCATTTGCAGACTGCTCAGTATCTTCACATGGAAAAATCTTTGCCATGTTATGAATGTGCTGCCAGTCCATTTTGCACATGGCCATGTTTGGTTACATTATTCCAGGCTCCTGGATGACCACTCCAAGAGTAATTCCACAGTAAAACAAGCACCTTCTCTAGATGTTGCAAGACTTGCCTTCTCTTTATCCAATACCCTCTCCTGCCGGTTTTGTGAGTTCTCAGCTGGGATCAAATGCCAGCAACAGCATTGGCAAGAATGGCATTGTCTAGAACGGCTTCACTTCTGAATACATTTAAACTCTTACCATTTGGAGCATCTTGTGTCAGGGTGTTTTGCAGATAACCACAGGTTAAAAAACCCTTCCTATCATCTGTTTTGAATCTAAGGCCCCCAAACGTTTCATTGGAAGGCACAAGCATTCCCTATTTAATACTCTACCAATAGCACTCTTGACTTAATATTGACTTGATTTTGAGCAACAGGATGACATTTTTAACAGAACAATCTATTTTAATTCAGAGACAACATTCATAATAATAATAAATTCAATCTCCTTTCTCTGTAAAATCTAGATTATTTTCCTCATATATTTTGCTGAACATCGGATGTATCTGTACTGAGTTTCACCTGCCATTGCAGTGACCATGCAGTCTTATATGGCTCTTTCCTACTTTTTTCACGGTCAGGCTTTCCTGAATAACTTAATACCAGTAAACACTGTCACATTTCCCAAGGAATGGCTCATTTATGAATATGCTGGAAATTATCAATCTTAGCACAGATTCCTGAAGGGCTTTATCAGTAGTTTTACAGAATTAACTACGTTGGAAAAGACCTTGGAGATCATCAGGTCCAACCTATGACCTAACACCACCTTATCAGCTAAACCATGGCACTGAGTGCCACATCCAGTCTTTTTTAAAACACCTCCAGGGATGGTGACTCCACCACCTTCCTAGGCATCCCATTCCAATGCCCAACCACTCTTTCTGTAAAGAATTTTTTTCTAATGTCTAGCCTAAACTTCCCCTGGAGCAGCTTAATACTGTGTCCTCTTATCCTGTCACTGATTGTCTGAGAGAAGAGACCGACCCCCACCTGGCTACAACCTCCTTTCAGGCAGTTGTAGAGAGTGAAAAATTACTGCTTAATCCAATTTATTGCACTGTGAAAATTTACTGCTTACTCCAGTTTCCATTTTCTGTTTCCTACACATCTACATGTGTAACAACTTTTGTCCTTATTCAGTGGATGCTTTATTTATGTAGGAGCCTTTTGAGATAGTTTGTTGACAATATCAGTCAGATTTCCCCGATATGTGCTTATTTCTCAAACAAAAGTGCAACAGGTATTATGGAATTGTAAGGTATGACTTTCTTCTGCAAATTTTGTGTTAATAATATTGCAAAACAAAACCCACCTCAACTAAAACCACCTGGACTGTAGGAAAGCTAACAACAATGGGAAAAAATTCATCTGCAGCACAGCTAAGAGTGAGGAATTCTAATGCACTGAAAAAGAAATGAATCATAGCAATGAAACGGCCTTTTAACTAGACATGGATTGTTAAATTATTAATAGTGCAGAAAAGGAACATTTATTCAATTAATACTTTTGTTCTGTCTTTAAAAGAAAGCCAGATAAGATACATGGGTCACGTAGGAATAAAGGAAAGATTCTTAATTCACTAGCAACTGAGAAAGATATTAGACAACATCACAACCAAATAAGCATCTTACAGGTGCATAAGATGTTTCCAGTAACACTTAATTGTTTGCTGAGGAAATATCTGGCCTCCTAATTTGAATTTTATTTATTTATTACAGTGACAATAAAACTGTAGAAGACTGAAAACACTGATTATTTTTTTTTCACCATTCAGGATGAGGAAATGGAGCGTTAATTGATTAGTCTGATTCCAGTCAGAAGTAAATTAATCAAAAATTATTTCAGAATCAATAAAGAAAGAATTAAAAGACAGAATTCTAGTTACTCTCAGTCAACAAATATTTTTAAAAAACCAAACATTTTTTCAAACAAGATGGGATGGATTTTTGTAGATAATATAGATAATTTAAAGAATATATATTTTAGATAATATTTTAGATGGTATATTTTTGTTTACAAAAATCTGTTAATCAAACAGATACTGTATCATTAGGGAATTAAATATGTGCTACTAACATAATAACTCAATGCCATCCTGTAGCAAAATGATTGAATGAATTTGCACTTGAGTTTACTAACAAGAGATACACAACTGGAAATCCAGATACAGCAGTGGTGAGACTCTTACTGTCATACTATGACCTCTTGATGTTTCCTTTTACAAAATGTAGTAGGGGAAAACGTGGAAGTCCCACAAAAGAGGGAACATAAAAATAATTTCAGGGTTGTAGAAAGTGTGAGAAGAAACATTCTACATAAATAGGAACAAGACTAAGGTGGTCTTGCCTTGAATAAAATGAAAATCTGTGAAAATAGGCAAACACAGTAATTTATCTCTGTAATCTTCCATTAACCCATGATTAATCCACTGATGTTTGAATAGTTACTTGGGCTGGCTTCATTAAGACCTTTTCTGGAGTCATAAAGTATATGGATATTTCATCAACTGAGAGAATTAGGATCCAGGTTAATGTGGTTTTACTGAGTTAAATACCACCTGAGTTTGATTTTCTCTATGTATTCCTTTGGGTAAGATAAGAAGGAATCATTCAACTTCCCTCTCATGGCAACAAAAATGTACCTGTTTTCCACATTATCTGGAGCAACTAATCAAAGCATCCATTTGTTCCGGACACATATATTATCAATATTGGAATACTGTTTCTTTTCCAAAGTATGCTATATAAAACTGCTTGCCATTCTTGTGGGATACACTGCTGACAGGGTCATCTCACCTTGAATATAGATTAAGATTAATAAAATGAAAATACTGGG
>QWTY01023891.1:0-22601 GCA_008033365.1 Pseudorectes ferrugineus
AGAGGCTGAGACAATCCCCCAATGACATTAAAATGCTAAGAGTTTCAACTCTGCCTCCTCAAAACACGCATGAAAAATTAATTTTATCCCCAAAGTGGACATTAACCACAAAAATGTATGTGGTGTGATCTCTCTCTCTGAGCTATGAAAGCATATAATTTACCTCTTCTGGTAAAATTGTCTGACCCTGCTGCCAGTTTTCAGTGGAACATAAAACAAAAACCACTTCATCTCCTACGAGCCACATTTGCAACAATGATCTATGGCTTTTTAGAGGTACAACGCAGGAGTAACACTGGCACAGCCATCAAATCAAACAGAAGGAGCCTGTGCCTCACACACATTCTGAGCCCATCATTCAATGCAAGTGTTACTTAAAGCAGTTGGGTTTTGCCACTGCAGAGATGCTGCCCATGGGTGCTGCCAGCTGGGATCAAGCTGGAAAAGGGATCTACAGCAGGAACAGCCATGCCAGGCACAGTCCTTCGAGTCTGGAGCCCGTTTCTTCTACTTATTCTCACTCGATTTAGCTCCCGATATCTCAGTTTAACACTTACCTACATATCATAAGGGGAAAAAATAAAATCAGAGGCACCTTCTACTTAAATATTTGATTAGGCCATGAAAAAAGAGTATTTTCAATGATGCTGTTACTAACAGCTGATCTTTATTTACAGCAATTCCAGGTTAGTGTTCTTATAGAGTTTTTTCAGGTTCTTTTAATCCTACTCTTAGATATTTTCTTGGTATAGTTCTCCTGTTAAATTTTCATAGAGACTCCATCTTGCCACAGTCATATATTAGTTGAGGAAGCGTTTTTTACTCTTCAATCTACACAAATCAGCTGAAGATAAATGAAAAGCCCTCTCCCAATATGCCAATGCAATGTTTTTCATGTTTAATCCCACATCCATCACAAGCCCCCTTCAGCTTGAAAGCACAAATCTCAGGTTCCTGCTGAGTGACCACTGAGTTTGCAGCTGGGTGTGCCCAGAAGGTGCCCAGTTCTACCTGTTCAGAGCCCCCTGGACTGGCACTGGGCACCTTCACATCTCAGACAGGATCAAGCCCCAGCTCCCAACAGTTCCATGAGGCTGCAAGTGAAAAAAATCAAAGCAGCCACGTCTCTCCTGAAGCCATCGTGCTGCAGCTCCTCAAACTGAGCTGTGAGAAACAGGTTTTTTTATTTCCCAACTGGCCTACAATGTGTTTGACCTTCAAATTTCTCTGCAAAATGACACAGATAGGATTTCATACTTCTTTCTCTGACATTTAGCAAGGTTAAGGAGACTGCTGTCTCAGCAGGTCAGGGAGCTCTTGATTCATGGCTGTGGAACAGTGTGGGACAATTGCAATTTCTCCTCTTGGCACCCAGGACAGGGCACTAAATAAACTTCAGGATGCAGACACTGCAGCAGTTGGAAAGTTCAGGAAACTGAACTTCACAACACAAAGGAATAAATATTGCTTTGCCAAATCATGTATTAGGAAGATTTTGAATCAAAGTACATCAGCTCCAACTTGTTTGAATGCTTACGTCTGTCGTACTTTCCCAACATCAAAACTCTACCATACAAGTTAGAGATAATGAAAATTATTCATTTGCTGCAAATTTCCATGTCCATTTTTGACTGGTTGTTCCTATTTTTGAAGCAGATGTGGGGTTTTGCTAAATTCATGCATTGCTAAGTCCTCTGCACAGTCAACTCCCACATCCTTTCTTGGTAGCTACTCATTTTCTTAGTGTCTAAAACAAAAATTCCATTTGACAAGCCAAAAAACCCCATGAAGAGCAAAGCAAAACCCAGTCTTTTAACAACATTTATTCACTTATTGCAACAGGAACCATCTTCTTTGCCTTCTAAGTCTATGCACCACTCAGCACCCAAGTCACACAAGCAATGGGGGCATGGATTTGAAAATAGCAATTAGTGACCACCTTCAATCCCAGAGCAGGATTGTTTCTGCTGACAGCGAGCTACCACGGGCTGAGCCAGTGGGTTCTCAGCACCAATAAATACTCAAGGAACAGCATCAATTAAAATAAATCAATTTGCTTTCTGACTCTCATCTCTAGAGGAAAAATGTACAGGATGCAAATAAAAAATTATTCTAAATTATTACATAACCCAGAAGGAAACTTATTAAAAGGATTAAGACATCTGTTCCTTTTCTGTATATATATTTTGAAGCATATTTCTTGTGCTCATAACACAATTGGAAATACTGAACTCAGCTTATTATTCCATCTGAGAGCTCGGATGTGCTCTGAGCTGGCTCACCCCAGTCACAGGCTGCAGGAACTGTCTCAAAGCAGCACCAGCCCTCTTTTCTGTAAACACAAACAGCACTGCCAAAATAAAACACTGCCCCTGCACAAGCCTCGTGTTTTATCATCAGTTCAACACTAAAAGCTGTTTAAGATATTACATAAAGACAGACTAATCCTTTCTCACTCTTCATCGTTCTTCTCATCAGCTAATTTTATTCATGATATTCTCTCTAAACCCACAGCACCTTTATGTATTGGCTAAGATTTACTTCGTAATTGCTAATTAAAGGAGTTAAGACTATAAAGTTGATAAACAAAACACTACCTTAAGCAGTGTGATGTAGGGGATCTAATACCAGATTAAGAACTCTTAATACAGCTTTGGTTCTGAGAGGATGGTCCCAGATCTGTCCTGTCCTTTGGCAAGCTGGTAACTTTTTAAGTGCCACCTGAAATCAGGAATCAGTTTTAAGTCTGGAAAGGAGAAAGTTCCTTTTCCAGAAGACAGCTGAGTTGTTGTCAGCAACACCAAAGCTGATGAAGTAGTTTTTCTCTGTCATCTAACTAAATATGTACAGATTTATTTAAATTCCTGGCATACCAACTGGGGGGTTTATTTTAGGTGTAGAATTTGGCTTTCTTTTTAAACATTAACCAACCCTTAGAAGACAAAGGCTTAAATTCCATTATGTTAATTTACTCTAATAACAAGCCTCCTTCAACATGCCCTCAAATTGATTTTTAATGGTTTTTAATTCAAGGAGATAAAATAAGCAACTATTCATGCCCTTTTGACACTTTAATTAGCGCCAATCTATATCATGGACCTAATTAAACATGGGGGGAGGCGGGAGGGAGGAGAGGGGAAGGGAGGAAAGGTCAGTGTGTGCCAGGCAGAATTTCCACTGCAGCAGCCTCTGCTCCTCAGCCTGGCAAAGCTGCTGGAATGGTGCAACCCCACACACCCCACACAGCCTGGGGTACCTCCACCGCTGCATTTCCTGGTTCTGTGCAGCTCACGGGGGCTAAATGAACAGCGCTTTCAATCATTTTGATCTCCCAATGTTTCTGTTCCCTCTTTTCTCCTGGTTCCCATGGCAACCAGCACGTTGTGGTGTGACTGCAATGCTGCTGCAGACGCATCCCCGTCACCGCTGCTCGCGGACACGGCGGCGCAGCCCTGACCTCCAATTCTGGCACACATCCCACTGAAAACCCTGCTCTATCTCCCTTGTAGGACCCAGGCACCCTGCTAATTGCTGTTAAAATTCCTTATCTTATCAACAATCCCTGCAGCCCGAAGCCAGGGAGAAGTGAAGCTTCCACTTTCCTTCTCTCCGCAGTTTCCTTGGGAATATTCTAACATTTACTGTCACAAAGTACTTTTGTAGGGCATCAGCACTCAGGATCCATTTCAATCCACATATATAAATACATTTGCATTCCTGTGACAGTGGCAGACATTCAACACACTGCTCACGTCACAGATTTATCAGCTGCCCAAGAAAATCATGCTGGACTTGCTTAGTGAACTGGCATTTGGGGGGTTTATTTCCTATGCTTTTCCTTGAAGCAAAAAATAAGCTTTAGGTGACCCTTCAGTGGGACTGAAAAGGTACCTCTGCATTCACGGCATCATCAGCAATCTCTGCACGAGAGGCTCAGAGAGGAAACAGCAAAATTAAGGCTCAGCAGAACACAAGCCATCAAAATCCAGTGAACAAGCCTCCAAATTCACTTCTAATCCTCAACCATGTCTGATAACAGACAGTAATAAAACCTTCTCTAAATTAGACAAACACAAGGCTAACCCTGCAGCAATTTTTTTCACCTCCTGCTGTAGGCAATGCCACTAATTTGGATTTTTCCTCGGGAAATGTTGCCATCTAGTGACTCCACGTTGCTGTACACATCACAGTTGCTACTAGAGGGAGGATCTCATTTGTATTCACAATTCCCCAGCAAAAAAAGTGTGACTGATGACTCAAAAAGTAGAGTTACAACTGCATGGTGATACTAAAGAAAAGAAAAAATGAAAAACATCTACACACACCATGCATTTACAACTGTTCAGATGAAATGGATTAATATTAACAAACTAAGAAAGAAAATGCCCTATGAGACTTTCAAAAAAAAAAAAAATAGCAAAAGAAGGAAAAGGGACTCACTGATTTTCTTCCACTGCACTACAATTCTGTTATGATTTAAAATTCTGTTGCCTTGCTACAGACTCAGATTCCTCATCTGAGCAAAAATGACAAGTTTAGCAAAACAAACATTTGCTTTCTATTGCAGATGGGCTCCACAGCCCATCCCCTGCAGAGCCTCAGGGTTTCTGACACAAACCCAATCATTCCTGATCACATCTCATCTTTCCACAGGTGGGAGACAGTTTTGTGGTCAAAGATCAAAATGACCAGGATCAAAAGCTTCTCCAAAGCTTGATGTGCTCGACTGACACAGGAGAAGACAACTGGGCTCACACAGGAGCTGCAGGGAGTGTGTGCAAAACTCACACTTTAACTTCGCTCACAGAAATGTGTTGTGGGTGGCACTTCCAGCAAGAACTAACAGCCTAAGTGATGAAAGTCAGGCAAATAATACCTTCAACCATACATCAAGCTCTTTATTACAACACCTGAATTATTCCATGGTGAGAAGATGCCAGAACAAAAGGTTTGGCTTCTTTGAAGTCCCTGACTGTCTCCCATCACTGCTTTCCTTCCACTGATGCTCATTTTTCCACTACTCCAAGTGCTGCACATCTTATGCAAACAATGTCAGAACTGCACACTGTCTTTAACTTGAGAAACTTGGCAACACTTAGAGGTAAATGTTTCAGGAGTTACTGAAGGAGAACTTTAAGTGAGCAAGGTTTAAAAGAAAGAAAGAAAAAAAAGAGTTCAAAGCTGATCTTTAAATACAAATACAGAGTCTTTTCTATCAGTCTGCAAGAATGGAAATATTACATCCACTGCCAGAAGGATGAGCTACAACAGTTTGGAATCCTCATTATAAATTGTACTGATTTGTTGCTTACAGCAACTTATAAATTTTCAGTTTATACCAACTTTGAACACTGATGACAGGAATTAGTCCTATATTGCAATTATAATCCAAGGTGGCCTGGTTTAGGCTGTGGGTACACAGAAAATGCTCTTTCAACAAAGCATTTGAGAAAATGATGGTGACAACAATTAAGGCTGAAATCCGGACAGCACTGTGGTGCTGCATCCAACTCTCTTCATCAAGAGAATAAAAAGCCAAGGTCTGACAGGCCTGGATTTGACAGAAGCCAAATCTGCCCCTCTTCATCTCAAATATGGCAGTAGTGGGTGCCTGAATGCCAAACAGAAGATAACCTTTTTAATTTAAATTTTCTGTTAAATAATCTCAGTTACACAGTAAAGAACATTCAGTAAGGGAACTTGAATTAAAGGCTAAACCACAGCCCTCTAAATACTGTTCCAATTGTGCATTTTCATCAACATCCAACACAAGTCAATTCCCAGTCTGACTGAAATAAGGATGGGACAGAGCAGAGAGGGTTTTTTGGCTTCTGGTTTTACAAAAATGCTGGCACATTACTCATGGAACCATTATTGGAAGTGATCGTTTTTAAATTCATTTTGAAAAATGAAAATAGAGTTGCTGGTTTTAATAAATTTTGAATGACTGTGGCCTTGTCAGTTGGGTAATTCACTAAGAAACTAATTAGAAATGCAATCAGGTTGCAAAGTTTGTCCAAGTATGTTTAATCTATTTCATCAGAAAGGATATCTATCAAGAGGGCAGCTATTCTTAAGGGACAATATACCTATCTGTCATTTATAGGAATAAAAAAAGCAGTGCAGTCAAACCCATTTTGTAAAGGTTAATATAGTCGGAAAAGCATTTATCCCCAATTTTCTCATTTTCAGGACATGCTGAAGCCCCAGAGAGTCCAAAAATAAATTTTTAAAAAGCTACATATTATTCCTGTGACACTTTCAGAGATCAAGTCTCTTCAAAAGCAGAAAAAGTAGGTTTTGGGAAGGATGGAGTTCCCAAAATTTCAATAAATGAATATTGCAGAGGGCCAGCAGTCTCAATGCCAAACAAAACTGGCATCAGTGGAGAACACAGGAAGAAAATGTCAAAAACACTCCCTTATTCTTTTAAAAAGCTGGATTTTAAAAGCCAACTTTAACAAAGATTACCTAGTATTCAAATTACTATGAAATCACATACTGGAAAAACATATTATTTATTAATAATTCTGTGCTAATACATCTCTACTTGCAGCCATATTCCCAACAAAAAGCTTCTCACAATCCCTAAGACCACAGGGTTTTAAGAGGAGTCCTGAGGAATCAGTTTTATGTTCAAGTTATGGAATTGTGTTTAGACTCAGGAATTGCCTAAAGGACAAATGGTTCCTTTAATTCCAAGCATTTTGAATATTGCCAAATGATGTCACTGCCTGCTCTTCTCACCCAACCTTTGCAACAGCAGCTCCAAAATCTGCTTCCACTTGTATCCCCACTACTGAGCACTCACAAAAAGCACCACTGAAACACCAAGGATGTGCATGAGGCAGGGTTCAAACTGATCAGGAATTCTTCCTAATTAGTGTCTCCTGGATGAATGGAGATCATTTAGCAGCTTCTTCTTGAAGCTCTGCTTCTGGAAAAGCAAATCCATCCCATCCATTCAAGCACTTCCTTAATAGGATCATTACATTTTTTCTCCTGTTCATGTGAAAATTAAGTATGCAGGTCTACTGTCATCCCAACAGTGAAAGCATCTTGAGAAAGCTAATTAAAGCTAAGAACAAACACTTTCACCCCCTCTGCAGCTTATTTTTCCCCCAAAGGAGGATCACAGTATGTTCTGCTATGGAAAACAGAAAGCAACACTTACTAATCTCTAAACTCTCCTGACACAGCCAGACTGGGCATGTGCTGCTTGGCAAAGCCAGGCTGCAGCATTTCTGGGCAGCCTCTATTCTGGATCACTGACTTTTCCCACAGATCCCAGTATTTACAGTGCCTGTACCACGTCAGCAGTTATGCAAAAGCTGCTCATGGAGAATTTAATTGCCAGCTACTGTCCATGAAAAAAAGGCAGCACAAGCTGTAATTGCTCACTGAAGGTTGAGTCACCTTCTTTAACATCGTCTGAGCTGCTGACAAGAGGCAACTGTGCTGGAAGAGGGGTGGAATCCCAGCTCTCCCTACAGTCCTCATATGGAAAGACTGAATGAGGTTGTAATCTCCAAGTTTTCCCCACTCACTGGGAGGTCTCAGCCTCCCAGGCACAAGTGATTGATGAGAGGAAGGGAAATAAAAATACAGCTGATGAAGGTGCAGAAGATAAGGTCCTTTTGTTACTAACACACCACAAACCCAGGACTGACTCCCTAAAAGGCCACCAGCACCGACAGTTCCTTTTTATTGCACTTAATAATACATTTCAGTTATCTAAAACTCATCTGCTGTTTTCTACACAAGTTTCACACAGTATTTTTCACATTCCGTACATACATGTAAAAATTTAATATTTGCCATTAGCAGAATTTTCTTCTTTAAACCCATGTAACTGAGTTTACCTACAACAATCAGGGCAGCTGGGTTGAGCTTTTTGTGGGTGTTTTGGGGGAGGGTGGGTGTGGGTTTTTCTTCAAATACACCTATGATAAAGTAATCAACCTTATCTGTAATAACTAGATGAGAAAATCCACAATTTGTCTAAAAATTAGGTTAATTTGGAACAATATATACGCAGCATTAAGCTGCCTATATTCTTCTCTCAAGTGGAGCCCTTTGGGAAGCACTTCCATGCTTCTGCAGGGTGATTCTCCTCTGCAGTTTCTCTCATGCTGAATTGTTTAGGTTTGTATAACATGATTGGAGGGCACTTTTAATGATCCTGTAGTGTATTACACTGTAAATTACTAGGAAATCTTCAACCTTGATAAAACTGAGATAAAACACTGTTTAGAACTGGTCCCAGCCCCATTCCAGTAGCATTGGCTCAATAAGAGTGGAAATCTGAAGCAGAGTGAGCATATGAACAGGAGAATGGCTGTGGAGAGCTCCAGCACACACCCCCTGCACCCCCAACTCCAGGAAAAGGAATAAATCAGATTTATGCAGCAGACATTACCAGTAGCACTGGGCATTATTCTCCAGCAGCTTCTCCACCATGTGCTCCACCCTGACAAACCAGCTCGGCACAGCTTTGTAGATGAGCGGAGTATCTGACCTGTACAGGGAAGGGAATAAAACAAACAGAAACATTTTTAAGTGCTACATTATTTATAAAGTGCTCTTTAATATTTATTTTTGCACATGACAGTCCCCTTTCCACAGACTGAGTTCGCTGCTGCTGAAGTATTATCACAGTTAAAGGTTGGGGTCTGTTTGGTTGGTTAAATTACATAAACTGTTACACTTATGTGAGCTACTATTTTGAAATCAAGTCCTGAAAAAAACTTTTACAGCCTTCAAACCCAGTAATTCAAGGAATTTGTATAGCAAGAGCAATCATGAGAATGTTCAAACGATACTTGAATTTGAAATTTGTGCTCCTACATAGTACAACATTATGAAATTCAGTAACTATTAAAATGAGTCATATTTCAGTCTTCCACATGAGCTCATTCTGCATCTTTTTTTCTGTGCATATAAGGCTGAAAAGCCAGGAAACATGATGCTATGTTTTTACTATTTGCATTTAAATAATAATCACAAATCATAAAGAAGTAACAGCACCCAGGGTTAACGGGAAGAAAGTTCCATTCCAGGAGGAGAAGGAAAGCAAGAGATCCAGATAAGCATATAAAAGAAGTTTTTAATATATCTTAACATATTCCTTACTTCAATAAGCAATAAAAGAAAATCCATATGGGAGGAGAGCAGTTTCACAACTTGGGATTGCTTAGAAATGGAAACACTATTGGCCAGAGCACAGAATGAGCAATTCCCTGAATTACTTGGTAAAATCAGTATCTCCAAGCATCCGACTGCAGTGTCCCAACCCAGTCTCTGATTTATCAGTTCCATAATAACTGCTTATGGTCTTGATTGACTGTTCAGGTATCACACATCCTTCTAAGGGATCCTGGCATCCAACAGTGGGCACAAGTCACTATAAGGAGTTCAGACATTTCTAATCCTTCACATCCATCCCATGATTCCAACTCGAAGAGGGAGAAGAGCCCTAGGGGGGTAGGATCTGTCTATGGGTACAGAGGAGCAGCAACAACACTGACATGAGAAGCTCATTCTCCTTCAGCATCAACCCACCCCACAAAATGTTCCCTGAAAATATTACCTTTGTTTAAGTCACTTTGGCTCAGGACTTGGCAATACACAAAAACTGACCAGCAAAGACCCTGAGAAACTTCTGTCATCTCCCATGTGCAGTCATTACACTACAAACAACCAAAGTTTAATTCATTTTACTTCTATCCACAGCGAGAACACATTTGAAATCCACAAACTGCTGCAGATTATGATGTAAATTAAAATTGCTACTGTGCCAGCACTTGCTAAAGGTGCACCTGCCTGACCCACAAAAGAAAAAACCCACAGCAAAGGTTGTTCAGACATTAAAAGCTGAACTCACAGTGCACAAAGCCCAAATAAAAAACACATTGCTTCTTTTAACACTATATTTCAAAAGATATTTCATTTTAACTATAACCTGTATGTTTCAATGTGCTGAAGTGTTAAAGTACCTATAACCTTAAAGGAAATGGTGACAGCTCAAAGTAATAATAATGTAGTTGTGTCCTAGCTATTAAATGCAAACCTACTGATGGTTTGCTACTCAAATTTAAGTCCTAACAACTAAAAAGGGAACAGTTCTGTTCACTCCTCACACACCAGCAAGATCCCAAAAAAAAGAAAGCATTCCCAAGCTACAAGGTGTTTTGATTTCACTCTCTTGCTTCAGATGTGCTAAAGAATGATGAATTGCCATCACAAGATCTCGAGTAACTGGAAACAGGGAGAATAAAAATTGATATTAAAAATTTCTCACATGGTCTTAACATATTGGAAAAGGAAGGTTGGGACAACAGCAGCACCCCAGCTCTGTGAGGAGAGAGCAGCTGGCAGGTGGGGCTGGCTGCAGACAGGCCCTGGGGCACCGATGGCTTCAGGCAGGGAGGATCCATGACAGGGCCAAGCAGGGGAACCATTTCAACCCAACACTGAGGTTGTAACACCTGATAACCACTCCAAGCACCCAAAGGGCTCTGTTCCACCTACATGAAGGTAAAAAAAAGGGGAGAGGGCAAAGTTTCCCTGAATATTTTTCTTCTGGCTGTACTGCCAAGCAGTGCCTCAGCAGGAGACTGCAGAGAACAAACACTAAAATCTGCCCAAGCAGTGACACCTCACGCATTTCTGCCCCTCATAACTGGTGAGAAGGTTGAGGAATCCACATCCAACTGGATTTTACTGTAGAATCAAATGAGAAATACCCATTGCTGGGTTTTGTTTTCCATCAACACAAGGGGAAAACCACCCAGACAGACCTTAAATCAGTCTGATGCTTACAAAGCTCCTGCCTAACCATTCCTCTCTGTCTCAACTGAACAAAGTTTTGTTCCCCTTACAGACAGATCCTTTAGAATCACATCAGAAGAATCAAATCACATTAATTGTGATCTTATTCCTCAAATGATCAATGAAGAATCAAATCACATTAATTGTGACCTTTTTGCTCAAATGATCAACAATTGAGCACGTGCTACAAAGATGCTTCTTGGCTTTGCTTTCACTGCCTTGGAAAAGTCAAAGCTCCACATGTGCCAGTGGAAGAGCTTCCCAACACTGTTCCCAAAGGAAAGGCAGGCAGGAGCTGTGAGGGACACTCCAGCTGTCACGTTCAACAGCTGCTGAACTGCTGCCCAGACCATGCAGACTCTCAAGATCTCACATGTGCACAGAGCAGGTTTGACCCGATGTCCTCCATTTTCAGCAGTTCCAATAAAGACAAATTCTAACTGAAAACAGAGTCCTTACCAAGCTGTTGTGTTTTTCTCTTTCATATTTTAAAGTTTAGTTGACAGAAAAAATTACTACACAGAGGAGGACCCTAATTTCATGCTATGTAAAAAAAGAAGGCAAATTTCTCAGCATACCAAGGATTCAACAACTGCCTGGTTTCAGGGAAGAGCAGGAGTACATTAAGAGTCTGATTTCAAAGTTTTCTTACATTAATCAAAATAACTTATAACTATGTTCGAAGTTAAGAACTACTCTTCTACTTTTAGCATATTCCAATTATGGTTTGATTTGTGATGGCAGTGAAATGAGCTTTTCACGTAGAATCCATTGTTCGGTTCTTCCCACCAGATAATTTGCTGCTAGGTGCTGCCTGCAACTTATCATCAATCAACAAAAATGTCAACAGAGTGGCAGGATTAAGGATCTTCTACAGAATCAGCACTTCTACATGCCTGCTTTGTCTCAGAAGGCCATGACTGGATATTTCAGTTGCTCCACAAGAAAAACACAAGCGTTGCTTGATTTTGGGGCTGCCATTTTTCAAAAACTGTCCCAAATCATCAAGGACGTAACACTTGAAGAGCAAAATTCCCCCTCTTCCTCTAGGCAGCTGCTAGAAACAAACCAATCCTGCTGTTCAAGAGCAAGCAAAGGTTATTTTTGCTCTAAATTAAAGATAAATGTACCCTGCTAGAACACTTCACCTGGCAGAGTCAGAGCCAGACAGAGGGATGAGCTTTTATCACAGTTATTTCAGTACAGGTGCTGTATACATCAGATATGACTTAAAATCTTCAAGCCATTTCAGATAATTAAATTAGATATCTTATTTTAAGTGTCTTTGCTCATAATAAAAATTTAATATTCTACTAAAAGATTACTGAAGATTCTTTTTTTTTTTTAAATTTGACATTGTTCAGTGATTTTTTACAACAGCAATTGAGGAAATTTCAAACCAGGGAGGGCACTAATAAAAACCAGCTTCATTTCTAGATTAGATCTGTCTAGCCTGTATTCCTCATAACCAAAACTTGTGTGTTCACTGATACTGAAGGCCCATAGAGAATTCCACATGGAGAATTCCCACAGAGACATCCACCTAGGGATATTTCCACATAATAAGCAACTGGTCTTATTTCAAGTAAGTAATTTTACAAGGTTAAAAAGAACTATCATTTAACTATCATTTATCATTTTAACATAAACATCTAAAGACTTCTGTGATATACTTATTTGGATACAATTCAAAGGGTATCAAAAAAATCCTTTCCCACCACTCAGCTGCTTAGAAAATAACGTTTTTACAAGAGGTGGTTAGTTAGGAGTTCTGCACCAAAAAGTGAACAACACAAACTACAAAAACACACACTTAAAATCATAAACAGAAAATAAATTTCAGCACTACACTTAAATTCATCAGATTTATGGCAGAAAAAGAAAAATTCCTTGATGACTAAACCAAAACTGGAGCTCTCCTAAATTAATAATCTCGGTTTGTGTTACTTTTAGTTTTGTCAGGAAAATTAAGCAAGGGAGGAGGAAAAAAATGGGAGAAACCTGAAGAACTTCTCTGTTAGAAACATCAAGTCTAAGGCAGGTTCAGGTCTGTGCTTACCTCCAGCAGAAGGGGTAGCTGTGCTGGAAGGTGGTGCTGTGGATCAGCCGCCCCCTCTCCTTCAGCCATCTGATGATGTGCTTGTCTGCATCCTAAAAACACAGCAGGTTTTCCTTGGAATTCACATTCACGCACTCAGCTACTACAGGATTTGTCTCAGATACTCAAATTAATTAAAAAAAAACTATGCATAACCCAGAATTTACACACACGCACAAAAAGGTTCTATCAGATTTATACATTTCCTGCAGGGCCACTGTAAAACACTGAATTTGCAAAGTTATTTGCTCTCCAAACCCTGTTTATTTACAGTGTCTTCACTGGATAAATTAAAATGTATAAATTAGGCATCAGTCCTTTTTTACCCTTAACTTTCTTTCCACATACACACAACTGTGTGTAAAATTCAAATTTTCTGAAGCACCAATAAAAGCCAAAAACCACATTATTTAATATCTTAATGATTGAGTCTTCTAATTCTGTGGTAGGAAATCACATAGTGCTTTTTGCCTAATATTTAAACTTCCTGACACCACATTCCTTTAAAGTGACTAAATTTCAGAATCTGAAGCATATTTCACAATACCTCACTAACTAACTGCCATTTACATGCTAAGCTGGCAGTGAAAGCTGTATATTGGTAATTTAAGACAATCTACTGAACGTACAAGTGTCAATACGACATTAAGGAAAAAAATATACAAATATCTGTGAGAAAATTTTCTTATGATGCTGAATTTTTCACCAAGAGCCTTAAATTCAGATTTCTACCAGCAAGAAGCTGAACATGGAGCCTCCAGTGTCCTCTTATTTGCCTTAATGCATAAAGCCAAGATAGCTGATTGAATCCTCAACTTAATTGAAAAAGACTTAAAAATCTTGTGTTGCATTTGTTTACCAGGAACATGCTTTGCTATCAAACAGTAGCAGCAGGGCTAAAACCAATTTGTTTTCTCAGGACACAGAATTTAAGAGGCACTCCCTACTAGGGATTTGTATCTGTAGCAATCTGGAGTTCCTGTGGGTTCCTTTTCTAGGGATTCTCTGGCATCTACTGGCAAGTAAATTCCCACTGCAGCACAGCCCACAAGTGGGGAAAACGAGTGGATTTCTCCCTTCTAATGGGTCACGTTACATTAACTGGCTGGGAGAAACTTAATGATGACATCTGGGAATTCAGAGTCATCCAGAGGCCCTGCACATGTGCCTGGAGACTCTGGACATGACATTTCTGTCAGGGAAAAGCACAGAGTGAGACTCTGGAGTAGCTGCAAACAGGATACTCCTTTGCCCTTTCACTACAGGTACACAACGTTATTTGCATTACAACTTCTTCATTTCTCAGCTGCTGAAATAAACAATCCCAACCTTGCTGCAAATGTTAAAACACATTTTCATTTATCCAGATAACAGATACACATTGAAGACAAACCCACTCAGAGAAAGAAAAGAAAGCTTCTACCATACATAAAATGTATCTTGAATAAAGTAGTCATTTACTGTCTCCAGGCCCACGGACCTTCACATACTGCCCAGCAAAGTCAGCCACCTCTGCTGTGAAGCAGCCTGATGCATCAACAGGACACACAGGCACAGAGTCCTTCTGAATGATGTTAAAATCCATGCAGACTCTGTAATCATCCTGCAAAAGAGACAAGCACCAAGCTGTAAGAATACAAAATGCTGGGTAAAATATCCATCCCTCGAAACAGAAATTAAATATTACATAGAAAATGTGATGACTGCACAAGAACAGCAAAATACTCAGCCTTCACTAATCCAAAATACTTATGAGAAAGTCCTGTTTTATAGGATTGTAGTTTTATTCATGCAGAAAATTATGATTTCTTCAGACTCTCACCTAGTACAGGAGATATGTGCATATTTCTATGCACATCAATGCACATATACACACACATGGATTTTATGTGTGGCTTCAGGCTCCCACTGCATGGCAAAGGAACTGCCCAACCACTCCATCCTGCTCCTGTCGCAGCCAGAGCCTGGATCTGCCCAGCTCTCCAGCCAACACAGCATTTTTCAGAAGGCAGGTTGTTTTAATCAATCTAATTCTGGCATTTCACATAAGCAATCTCATTTTCTGAATGTCTTAACGATCTAAAGCCTTTAAACCTGGATTTCTCAATCTTTTTTGGCCCATAGGCAATGCTACTGACCAAGAACCACACATGGACAACATCATAGGTCTTTTTCCTGGCCAGTCTCCACTTAAATTTTTAATTTCCTGTAGCAGTAAGAAGAAAAAAAAAAAAAAGGAATAGAAAGAGAGTTGCTTCAGACTTTCCTGAACATGACTGAACAATAATGGCATCGGAGAAAAGATTAAAACAAAATTAGTAGGGGGATAGAAAAGTTCAGATTTTAACTTCACGTCTGAAGTCACAGTAAATCTGTATCTTATCCAACTACAGCTCCTGCTCACAGGATACACAGCAGCTGCTCCACAGGAGCTGCATCTAAAACACCCTCTGAGCCTGACCAAGGACACCACACCAGAGCCAATGTGTAAATCCACATTCCACAGCTCCCTGAATTCTCCTTCCCTGGCCCTAACCAACACAGGTGAGCTCCGGAGTGCCAGGGCAGGGCTTCCAGGTCCTTTGTGTCCTCATCCTGTACCTTCAGCTCTCCCCACCACCCCTGTGGCTCCCAACTCCCCCAAGCCAGACCTGTTGTATTTAACAGGGATGAAACTCATCCACAGACAGGGAAGTTGGCTGCTTCATGGACCAAAGCTTTACACACAGAAACAACAAACCCCTCCAGCATTCCCTTCCTCCAGAGCAGAGCCTTTCCCCCTGTCCAGCAGCTGCAGAAAGCCATCACACAATTATCCACCCTGCACTTGGTCACCCAGCTCCTTCAGTCAGGAGATGACTGAGATAAGCCCCTTCTCTGCTGGCCTTTCCTCAGCTGTTACTGCTGAGGGACTGGGAGCAGGCTGTGGGGTTTAAAATACGGCCCAGATGACAGAGCTGATGTCAGCCCTGATTTGGCAGTGAGCTGTCAGAGGCTTTGAAGCAGCAGCCAGCACAGATTACAAAGCTTGGCACGCTCACAACCCTGCTAAGACATCACAACAAAGCTTCCCCTCGGCAGCACCTCGGTCAAGAGGTGCTTCAGCTCCACTTGCAGCTCTGCTGCAGCCAAGGACACACAAAGGGCTCTGCTCTGCCTTTCTGCAGGCAGCTCCCTGCTTTTGAACCACCTGAACTCGAATGGAAGCTCTCCAGACTGACCTGCCATTAGATTTAATGAAGATTTCCTTCGGAAACCACAAGGCAAGAATATATTCAGGCTCGTGCAAGGAATCCACAAGTGCTAAGCTCAAATGAAAGCTAAGACAAACATCCATTTTTTCCAGGATAGGAGTTACAGGGGTCACTTTTGTACCTCAAAATCCCTCGAAAGATTACACACAGAAGTTGTAATACACAAAATTAATAAGTAGAAACTATTAAACAGCTCATTTATGAGAAATCAAAAGCTTTTTTTACCTGAAATTTTAACAAAACAACAGAAACATGAAGTCAAAGGTTCACCTGTAGCACCTCTTAGCAAAAGCCAACAACACTTTTGCAAAGTACTGAAAAAATTGTGCATCAGTAACAGATCTATGAAACTTGTGTGTCACAGTCTGAGCAGGCACTAGAAGTATTGCAAATTAAAAATTTGTATGCAAATTCAAGTGTTACTAAAGCTTTTTAAGTTGACTGCAGGTACATCTCCATATGATGAAATGCCTGAGCAGCTGAATTTTAGTGTCATGTTAATCTGGAGGTACAATGAGTTTACAGCGTTTTTAATACAGGTTTGTCTTGTTCTGTGAGCTTTAATTTTGATGTCTTTTGAACTGAAATAATAGAGTGCTCTGATATGGTGTGGCAGCTTCTATTTGGCAAATGCATCACACAAGACAATGAAACTACATTATCCTGGAACTAAATGCAGGTGAATTTTTACTTTCAATTTTGTTGGAGAAGGATACATTTCTAAGCTTTTAGCAATACAGAACATGTATCAGTAAGTAGGATTTTTTTAAAAATTAATAAATAAACCCCTGACTTTCCAACTTTATTTATCAAAGGGACTCACTTATATTGATGGGAAGGAACAGAGACAAAACTTGAGGCTTGCTGCGAAGGACTGTGCTCTATTTCTTCTCCTCTGACCCTCCTGGTCCACTTATCCCTTTTTTATTCACCTTCAACACAACAGGAAGGTGCAGAGGAGCCAATTAACCAGAAGACAATCCTGTCTGCCATCATGAACTATCTCCCTTCTTTCATCTAAGCCTGTCTAAAGGCCAACATGCAATACCAACAGTATTCCACACAGAGCCTGCTGTATAATGATAAAATCCTGAGCCTAAACCAGGACCTTTGTGAGCTTTTCTGACCAGAAATAATCTATGGGCTGTCAAAACTGAACTACAGGCACCTCAAAAAGAAGACAGCAGCATTAAATGCAACATACACTGTGCACTTTCCTTCTGAAGGCAGCACAGCCCATTGACTCAGGCCCTTGTACCAAGCATTATCTCCTCAAACCTCTCCTTAGCTGACGAGTGCAAAGTCTGTGCACTTTTTCCTCACACAATGTTTTATGTATTTTTTTCTTTGTGAAGCATTTAACTGTTACTCTCAGGTTTTTTCCTTAAAAAAAAAAAAAATGTTTTACAAGTAATTGCTGATTTCCCAGGAGGGAGAGAGAAAAATATTTTTTCCTCTGTGTTTACAAAACTCAGTGGGCTTATTAAAAAAAATCAAATAAAAGAGGGCAGATAATCCTTGCTCTAAGTGGCCAGTCAACATTTCCAACAAGCTGTTTCCAACAGGTTTAACTGGACTGTGCAAATACACAAACCACTCTTAGAGTAGCCAAGGAAAAGCTTCTTCCAGAGCTCCTTCCCTACTGGCAGCCTCTTCCTTTCCTTCCCTCCATCTCCCACAGCAAGAGCTCCTGACTCTAAACCAATTCTCACTCTCTAGCACATCCAAAACTCAGCTCCAGGGGAGAGTCTGAGGAGCAGAAGTGTGACAGGATTTATACTCCTGAGGACAGTTGTCCAGCCACCACCATTTTCTTTATTAACTGCTAGCACAGCCCACTCTAATTTTCTTTATTCAGAGCTATATTAAGCTGGAACATCTTTTCATATCAACGTTCATCCTGACAAGGGAAACACCACCACAATGGATGTACCCTTCAGAAAAATGCAGGGAAAAAAGGACGGAAGAGGATGGGCTATCTCCCATGAATACAAAGAGGCCTGTTGCTAATGCCAAGTTTCTGGAAATTATGACAGAGCTCGTGGTCCAGGGATTGCTAATTGCTAGGCACTGCAAGTTTTTTGAGGGCATCTTTGGATAATGGCTGAAGACAGGGCACTCTACAAAAAGGACAATGAGCCTAAACTAGTGCATTTAATTCAAGTGTCTAAAAACTGAAATTATTAAATCCATGACAAATTATTCCTCTTAACCTTTAAAAAAGGACAGACTGAGGGAAGGGACAATAAAGACAGAAAAAAGAGAATGGAGTGCAACAAAATCCTTTCACACCAAGGAATAAAGTCTCAGGACAAAAGCAAGTGAAAGCATTTTCTCATTCTCTAAAAGCCCAGTAAGCAATGAAATTGAAACGCTGAAGAGGGGCAGTGTGCTGAGCAGAACTGCTGTTCCCAACCAAAATTATCACTCAGCACAGCCAGTTTTCACTGCCAGTGCCCACAGATTAGCTCGAAGCTCTAACTTCAGACTCTGAGAAAAGCTGAGATCAGTGACACTCAGAAGATGCAGTGGTGAGTTCAGCTCACTCACCACAACACAAACCAAAGCGAGGGACACAAAAATCTCCAGTCTAGCACAGGCACTAAGTGGAAGAGCTCATCAGAATACAAAGCTACGTGATATTCTTACATTTCTAAGCAGCAAATGGAAGATTGTTTAACATCAATCACCCTGAGAGAGTCCCCAGAAGCTGGAAAGCCAAATGACGTGTGCTGGACAAAATTAACATTATAAATGTGTAGTTCACACTTACAGCACCAAAGTAGGGAGCCTGATGGACAACTCCTGTGCCTTCCTCCTCCTTCACATAACCATCCACTAGCACAGTAAAGGCACCTCTTTCTTTGCACTGTAACACAAAAATATGGGGGGTTACATATAGATATATATTTACACACATACAGCAGAACAGAATTTTCAAGAACCTGGCAGAGCCACGAGCCACACAAAAAAGGAAAGAACTGCACGGAAAATCAGTGACAGTAAAATGTGACATCCCTAACATGACTTAATGACTTCCCATAGCCCAGACACCTGTGTACTTCATTTAAAGAGTGTCAAGTGTGATTAAATCTCACACCTCTCCAGAAGGCCTCCAAGTCAATTACTCTTCAAGCCACAGATCTTCACACAGTTCTGTGCTTAACAGACTGCAAATCAATACACTCCTGAACGTGAGGACAAAACCAAGAAAGGTACAGATGTTTCCCTGCATTTTTGTATGTCCCCTTTACCTCTTCTTTTAAAAAAAAGTTTGCTTTTATAGTCACACATTTTCCTTATTTCCTCCAGAGAATTACAGCATGGTAAATACCAACTAAAAACAAAGAGAAGAGAAAATCCAGAAAAAAATTGCTAAGAAAAGATATGACAATTTTCAGTGTCTTCAGTATACAGATAATGAAAAATGAAGAGTTATTTTCTATTCCTTTAAACAAAAACAGTAAAAAAAAATTATTGCAGTCACAGCTGAACCAAATATGTTACAAAATATTAGGTTTGGCTTGTTCTGAAGGGAGATATTTTGAGATAAGACCTCCATTCTATATAAAAGACAAAAAATTGTAGATGCCCCATCTGCTCCTTACAAATACAGCAGGACTCACAAAATTTAGCCATTCCAAACCTCAGATGCACAGTCCAATTTTCCAGATTCAGCTGTCTTTGACTTTCCTCTAGAAATATCAGACCCTGCTCCCTACAGAGGTTTTCCCACCTTTGCTCACTCCTGCAGGTATTTCAGAACAGAAGGTGTCACAAGTGACCAAACCCCTTACAGGAGTTCTCTGGCCAACAGTGCTGGACTTCTCCTCTTTGAAAAATTTAATCCATTTTTAATCACATTTTTTTTAAAAAATAGAAAAATTCTCTACGCCCTCTCCTATTGCTACACATTCTTTTATCATCTGTGATGTCAGACCTAATGCAGTGCTTAAAAGCTGCACAGGACACCCAGATAAATCTGATATATCAGCAGGTTTTTAACAAAGGCTTTTAACTCTTCAGTGGAAAACATGACATGTCTGTGACTGTTATCCTAAGTCAGAGTCATTCCCTCATGAAGACAAAGCTTCTGGACTTAGGAGGCAAACAAGAGACACTCAGCAGATGAGAAAATGAGAGAATATTGCCTATTTATTAATGTGTATTGAAGTTTCTCTGCAATCTGAAATCAAACTTCTGTTTATCACCCAATTTTAATCTGAGTATATTTAAAACTTAAAGGAAAAAAATTAGAGAAAGAAGTCAACACTGTTTTTCAAACTTTCACTAGGATGTTACGGTACTTTAATACAACCTGGAGTTTGTTATTAGAACCTAAGATCTTTTTATAATATAAACAAGGAATACTCAGAATGGGTTTTATTTTTGTCTTTATATCCTGTATCAAACACCAAACTTGTTCATCTTACCTGAATAAAATATTCAAAGAGTGGTTTGTATTTCTTGCCTTTAAGAGCAATGCCAGGAAACCTGAGGAGAAAGATTTACAAGAACATAAATTAACAACCTGAAAATTGCTTTTTTTTCTATTTGCTTCTTCACCTGACAGAATTTGATTTCAGAAGATGAAAAGTATTTCCTGAAGTTTGTTTCCCACCTCTGTGGTTAATTTGGACTTGGAGAAAAAACAACGTCTCTTAATGCATCTCTGCTACCACTCAACAACTTGTACCTGATAGACTTTCAATCAAACAATTAATGTAAATTAATAGAGGAATTAAGCATTAATGACAAGCTCTTTATGGTAAAGCTGGGCAAGAATCTTCTGGATAAAACACAATATTCATAACAACAAAGCCCTAAAGCTCAGCATGTCCAAGAGAACTAAAGAATGATCCAAAACACCTGAACTTTTATGTAGAGAAGATTGTGACACAGGGTACTGCAGCCTTTAAAGCTCAGATGCCTCATTCCTTATTCTAAAATTGGGCATCCAAACTCTCCACAGGCATCTTAGGGAATGATCCAACACAGACAGGACTGGCTGAGGAACCAGCTGAGCCAGACAAGAAATGTAAGGCAGAGATAGAGCCTGCAGGTCTGGCTCCCTTCAGGCTTCTGACAGCAGCTGACAAAGACAGTGATTAGGTTGGGATTTGCAGCTCAGAACTCTCCTGAAAGTGCTTAAATCGTCCAATTTCAGGGAAAAAAATCCAGCTAAAACATAACTTAATCTAACAGGTGGGCTGGCTCTCTGACTGTGCCACAGCTGTGGTCTCTCCCTCCACTCCTCTTGATCTACAACTTCCAAACAATGGTCAAACCATAAAACACTTGACTCCTTCAAAGTGGGGAACTCTTCAAAGCTGTTTCACTGCACAGAAAGGACCTGGAGCAGCATTTACTGCCAAGTTCAAGAGCACGACTCCTCAGCTCAGCACACACAATATCCTCTAGGAAAAGGGGAGACTTCTATTTTAAGCCACAGCTTTGCAGATGGTTTATATGTTTTTATATTACAAACAGCCTTAGGAATGTTTGAGGTGCTTAATCAGGATCAGATGAGAGGAAAGCATCCCAGTGCTCAGCCACACACATGTGGGAATGTGAAGCACCAGAACTGGCTTTAAAAAAAAAAAAAAAATCAGTTATATTCTTATTTAACACAAGTCAGAGAAAGGTAAAAGGTTGTGGATCACATTCCTGATTTTCATTTTGGGATCTGAAATACTTTGTTTGTCAAAGTCCTGAACTTCAGGCTGAAAATTTATACAATGGTGCCTTCTTGTGACCTAAGTTATTGTAGTAAGACTCATTTAAAATCACTGCAGCAATCCCTCACTCTCAGGAGATCAGGAATCTCTGGTTTGGATTCTTTACGCTCCAAAAAGAGACAACAAGGGAAAACAGTGTAAAGAAATTAAATGTTTAATATGCCAGAGGACTGAAATGTAACACAAGGGGAGGAAAATTCTCAACAATCACATCCTATCTGCCACTGCTAAATAAAACAAGAAGCCACTCATGGCCAAAATTGGGGTAATACACCCAGACCAATTCATAAGTGCAAAGCAGCCAGTTCAGGGCACTTCAGACACTGAACATTTTCTATCAGACCATTCCCTGACCTCAGCCTAAAATCTGATATAGATTAAGTTGCATGAATTTCTCCCTCAAGGGCCTGACTGCTTGAGAATTTCAAAGTGAGGTAAAGGAAGAAAAAAGTTAAGAGCAGAAGTGGGAAAGTTCATTTCCATGAACTTACAGATCCAAATCTTTCAAAGATCCATTCAACTACCAGCTACCTTTTAATTGTCTCACATTTCACATTGGAGAAAATTAATTATTACATAACAGAAAAACTGGAGCATGACCAAAACCAGAAATCAGCTTGAAAAGGGACTGTAGCACTAATACAGAAAGAATTGAACTATACTGCTCTGCAAAGAGATTTG
>QWTY01023892.1:9485-21119 GCA_008033365.1 Pseudorectes ferrugineus
AAAAAAACACGGACACAGGCTCTTTTTCAGTGGTACCCAGTGACAGGACCAGAGGCAATAGGCACAAGCTGAAACACAGGACATTTCCTCTGAACATCTGGAAACACTCTCACTGTGAGGGTAACTGACCACTGGCACAGGTTGCCCAGAGGGGCTATGGAATCTCCTTCCTGAAAGGTATTCAAAAGCTATTTGGACATGGGCAAATAGCAAGGTTGGTCCTGGGCAACCAGTCCTAGGTGTCCTTGTGTATGCAGTGGAAGTTGAACCAGGTAACTTCCAGAGCTCCCTTCCAACCTCAATCATTTAGTGACACTGTGAAAGGCTGAGAGGCATGTGCCATGTAGAATTTAAATCTTTATTTGGGAATGCAAGGTTAGAGAATGGTGATGCCAAGAACATCATGCTGGTGACCTGGCTTTGGAAATGAATTTGAAGGTTGGTTGCTATATGCAACTTTGTAGTGCAGTTCAAAAAAGAGTTTGATGATGTCTGCTGTACTTAGATTGATCTTTCAGGTGGTGGGGATATGTAATTATTTCAGGCGTAGGAAGCAGATTTCTAATTTCACACATGCTGGAAAGGAAGCTTAACTTAGGTCCTCCTGTGTAAAAGAGCCATCACCCTTACTGTCTTCTCTTGAATTGTTTCTTCTGCCTCATCCCCTCACATGGAAGGAAATAAGTATATTTACTCTTTGGACACATGATCTGGAAGCACAGAAGGTATCTTCAATGTCTTTTATTTGCAGAATAAGCTGCTAAACCATGGCCAGAAATGTTATTTAATATATATTTCCTCCTTAGCCATAGCTAAAGCTTTATTGTGGATAGAACTAAGAGGCTTCCTACAGAACTTGCTGGCTGCTGAGAGGCAGCTATGTGCTCCCACTGATTTATGTTGTTATTCCCACTGAGTCTTGGCCATCTAATCCAGGACCTTGATAGCAGAAGGGAAGTCAAGCAGCTTAAAAGTTTAGGCATTACAAATCCCAGCACAGCAGCACCCAATTCATTTCATATATCTTGCCCTTAGTGTCTAACACATACATTTTATCAGCAGCTTGTAGGGCATGCAGTCAGACAATTTCCATTATGGTCAGTGAAATAGCATGGTTAAAATCCTGTGCAATGCTTTATAAATTTAAATTTAAGCATAAATGTTCTGTAACAAGATTATTGTATCTGATCTGATGGTTGGAGAAAGCTCACTCATTTTGTATTGTCAGCACTTGGAGCAGTCATTGATGTATTAAGCTCTTACACAAGTCATGGCATCTTACTTGAACCAACGTGCAGCCGCAAGGGATTTCAGTTTAAAGAGTAGATGCAAGATACACATTTATAACAGTGAGGGCAATCAGCTTTGCAATGGATTAGTGAAGAATATGGTAAATTCCTCATCACTTGGAGTCCTTTTATCAATGTCAGGTGTCTTTCTAAAAGAAACAATCTATTTCAATAACACTTTATTAGGTTATATGCACAAATAAGGAGAAGAAATCTACAGTTTTCATGCAGAAAATTGGTTTAGATTAGCACAGTTTCCACTTCTGTTTTTAGCAATTTATGGTAAGTAAGGTTATGAGAAAAAAAAATAATTGAGACAAACTACCAGATTGTTTCCCTCAAAACCACTAAAACAGGAAGTGAACTGTGACAGTATTGTCCTGAAATTGCTGCCTTTACAATCAAGGAGTCATAGAGTTGTTTAGATTGGAAAAGACCTCTAAGATCATTGAGACCAACTGTTAACCCACTAGTGCCAAGTACACCACTAAACCATGTCCCTAAGCGTCACATCCACATGCCTTTTAAATATCTCCAGGGATGGAGACTCCACCACTGCCCTGGGTGACCTGTTTCGATGTTGAGCAAACCTTATAATTAAGAAATTTTCCCTAATATGCAATCTAAACCTTCTCTGGGACAAGTTTAGGACACTTCCTCTTGTTCTGTCACTACTTGGGAGAAGAGACCTACCCTCACCTGGCTACAGCCTCCTTTCAAGTAGTTGGAGAGATCAACAAGATTCCCCCAGCTTCTGTTCCTCCAGGCTAAACAACCCCAGCTCCCTCAATTGCTCCTCACAGGACTTGTGCTCCAGACCCTTCCTGAGCTCTGTTGCCCTTCTCTGGACTCGTTCCAGCACCTCAACATTTTTCTTGTAGTGAGAGGCCCAAAACTGAACATGGGATTCATGGTGTGGCCTCACCAATGCCGAGTATAGGGAAAAAAATTACTGCCCTGGTCCTGCTGGCCACACTCTTGCTGATACAGGCCAGGATGCCATTGGCCTTCTCAGCCACCTAGACACATGGCTGGCTCATGTTCAGCTGCTGTTGATCAGCACCCCCAAGTCCTTTTCCACTGGGCAGCTTTCCAGCCACTCTGACCCCAGCCTGTAGCACTGCATGGGGTTGTGACCCAAGTGCAGGACTCAGCACTTCGCCTTGTTGAACCTCATACTGTTGGCCTCAACCCATTGATCCAGCCTGTCCAGATCTCTCTGCAGACCCTTCCTGCCCTCCAGCAGATCAACACTCCCACCCATCTTGGTGTCATCTCCAAACTTACTGAGGGTGCACTCAATCCCCCTGTTTGGATCACAAATAAAGGTGTTAAACACGACCAGCCCCAATACTGAACCGTGGGGAACACCACGTGTGACTGGCTGCCAGCTGGATTTAGTTCCATTCACTCTGGGCTCAACCATCCAGCCAGTTTTTTGCCCAGTGAACAGTGCATCCATCCAAGCCATGGGAAGTCAGTTTCTCCAGGAGAGTGCTGGTACCTTCTAGAGCAAATCCACTCTAAATCTAACCCAAATTCTGAAACTCCTGCCTCCATGGGTGTACTGAAAACTTTTTTCTGTTTGTTTATATATTTTAAAACATTGTCATCTCTGCCTGCATATGATGGATCTAGCACTTACCTACACACGGGATAGAATTTTCTGAAGCAAATCCCTTTTGTCAAAATGAGTTTTGCAAGTATAAACTCCATTACTTACACGTGTGAATGCTTATGACTACATATTTGAAAGCCCCTTTCAAAATTTATTCTGTTAAATAAACACGCAAATTAGCAAGACTAGTATGGTTCTCCAGACAAAATCTTTCCTTTAAAATAAATGTGATATTTCACCAGAGGTAAATGGAACCACTTATAGAAGTGGGTTGATAAACAATATTGAGTTTGTGTAGATTTGTAGCAATTGATGTTTTAACAAAATTGGAGATGCATTTTAACAGGCATTTTAGCTTGACTTGTATAAAATAATAAATTTCAGTAACCCAAAGTAGACATGACAAAGGTATGAATCCACTTCTCTACCTTCTTCAAGCAGAGATCTCAGGCATGTATTGTACCTGTGATAGTGGAAAGGGGTTTGGATATTACACGAAGATGGCTGTCAAAAAGTAGCTCTTAATTCAACATCACATCAAGGTTTTTCATGCTGACAGAGAGAATATGAGATTGTCTCAGAAAAATATCATAGAGAAATAACTTTGCCATTTGTGTTCTTTATGACAATTAGCAAAATGCTGACTTCATTTATATTGTTATCTGTTAGAAAAAAATACTGGAAATACCCGAGTCTATTCTTAAGCAGACTATTCAGATGTATGCTAATTCAGATGTAGAACATATGCCTACATCCTACTTTTTAAATGAAATTTTTCCATTTGCAAAAGACTGAAGAATCTGCCTGTTAAGAACTTAACTGAAAAATTCAGGTTTCAAATACTGGAGTGCATTGTGCTTCTAATGCTGCACTGTGTTCCACAAAAATACACAACATTCTTTTTGTTTGTTTGTTTGGCTCCTTTTAGATGGGATTCATGGCTTCTGTTAAATGAACTGAAAATGTGCAGGAATAGTGGGCCTGGCTACATTAGCTACTGCTGGTTTTTACAACCTAGCTTTTTATTTTGGCAAGCATAAATCTTGGATGACCTTTAGCTATTAGAAAAGGCGTAGTAAAGTCCTCAATGCACCACAGCTTTGAAAGGTTGAGAAAGTACTGTGCCAGGTTTTAGATCTTGCATTTGCTGTTATCAGGACAAGATGCACATTATAAACTACCTGAAAGTTGGAACTGCTTTCAGTAAAATTTGTTCTTCCCCCATTCTCCACTTAACTTGTGCTGATTCTCTAAGTCTTTTAGATTGCACCCTAATTCACCTACATCCCTTTCCGTGGCTTAGCAGTCATTTCTCTACCATCTCTCCTTCTCATTGCAATATTTAAGTCATACATACATGATGTCTGGGACATTGCAGACCTCCAGAAGATTGCCTGATGACAGCTCTGGTGAAAAATACTTCATTAGGGAAAATGGCTTGGTGTTTGGGATGTTTGTTTCTTTAAGACAGAGACTACTGAGTGGTTATGTCTATCATAATTGTTTGCCAATATATAAGAATACTGTAAAAGGTTCTCCAGGTGAACTTTGGTATAAGGAAAAGTTGTCCAGCTCTTAAAGCTAGTGAAACTCTTTGAAACAGTTTAGACATGGGTGGTCTAGAATCCCTTTACCTGGATATTTTTAAGAATAAATTAAATGGACTTCTGGCAAATATGGTCTTGACCAAGTCTCAGAGGAAAAGAAAGGTCTAGATTAAATCCTAACTCGTCCCTGTTCTGTATTTAATGACACTTTCCAGTCAGGATAAGTTTATTTTGTTAGCATGATTTAGTTAGAAAGCATATGCTTTGTGACATTTGCTAATTTTTAATAACATTGTTTAGTGAATTGTTGCCACATACCTTGCAGAAGAGGTTTATCTGATGGATGCCATCTTTATTCCTTTTCTGTTTGGGGCATAGAGGAGCTTTGACAATAATGTGGAAGATAAATATTTGATAATGGCTGTGTATTTTTGCCTGGGTTATCAAATATAGAGATCAGACCACTCAGTGAGACACAGTGCTCCTTTCTGATTTTTGATATGACTGGGTTCTTTTTCACATCTTTGGGGGTCAGGGAAAAGCATGAATACACTCAGGTTTTATAACACAGGATCAAAGAATGGCTGATGTGGGAAGACATCTCTGAAGATCATCTAGTCCAGCCTACCCAAGCAGGGTCAGCTAGAGCAGGTGTCCAGGATTGTGTACAGAGAGATTTTCATTTTTTTCCAAGGATAGAGACTCCATGGCCTCTCTGGGCAACCTCTTACAGTGTTTGAGCACCATTTTAGTAAAAGAAATTTTTACTTGTTCGTTCCCATCACCTCCTGCACTTCAGTAAGTTTGTGCTCCAAAATTATACTGGAGAGCCCAGGACCGGTTCCATCACTCCAGATGTTTCTCAGTGTAAGACTTTGCATTTCTTTTTGTTGAATTTCTTGAGAATCCTTTCAGCAAAGTTTATTATACTTTTCTAATGCTTAAGCTTAAGCACCTAATCCAACAGTTGATATGTCACAGTTTACTTGTATACTGCTGAGTGTTGTATCAGTCAGTACACAGTAAATATCACTTCATGTATTTTCTCTACATATTTATGTAATTAGAAATGAATCAGTAAAGTTGGGTTATTTCTCACTTAAACTAATTGATTCATTTTTTCTATACAGTCCACTTTTCAAGACTAATTATAAACTTTGGTAAGTCTACCTAATCCTAAGGAAGGATTAGAGAAAAGGAAGGTCTCCAAAGCAGATTTCATTCCATCCATAGAAATACATCTAAAACACATATGTTGACTCACTATCTGGAAATGCTATTGTTCTCAACTGACTACAGATGGAATTTGCATGAGCAGTATTTGTTGACTACAGAGAAATGAGAAGTGGTCACTCTAAATGAGGGGATCTGGGGATATTGTCATTCTTATCTAACATGGATAAAATACACATGGTTTACCCATTTGATAACAGTCCTGTATATAAGTTTAAATATTTCCCAGCCCTCACACCACAAAGTGTTTTAAAAGTAATAATGAAATAAAGTGTTGTAAAATTTATTTTGCAAGTATTGACAAAATGTCCCTATATTTTAAGTGCAGCAGTGCTTTTCACTAAGTTCTAAATGCTCTAAAGCAAAATTTCCTGATTTTGTCTGGCCTTAAACACTAAAACATGCTTTCTTCAAGTTATCATCTAAATTATTGTCCATACTAGTTTCCAAAGATTGATCCATTTCTGCCCTACAAGAAGGTAATAAAGAATCAAGTTACATCTGGTTTGATTTCCCTGTAATGAAACAGCCAATTGCCCCATGTCAGAAAAGATCTACTGTAGGTATTCTTCTGGGATTTACCTGGCTTTTGCCAGTCAATAAAGAAATAAGATCTAACATTTCATTTATAAAACATGAATTCCTCTGGGTTAGAAGCATCAAGAATGATAATAGGTTTTTACTCTTACATACAGAATATTTTAGCAAGATTTTTTGCTATCCACCACTCAGAAAACAAAAATTACTATCCTTTCTGATTTTAGGACTGGTACACTCTTTTTATAATGAAAAAAGATAGTTTTCTGCAGTGCTTACAAATGCTGAACTGAATTAATGAGGGAAGAGTTAAATAAAATTACTGTAACAATCCTCACAAGTGAGATGAAGGATGTTCCAGTTTGTAGTAGAGGGTTTTCAATGTACAAATTACCATATTGTAGCTAATTCCTCAAGGTACAATTTTTATTCTTCATTTATTTATCTTCCATGAATACTTCAACATTTGATTTGACTCAGATTTTCCCTTGTCTTTGTCTGTTGCCTCAGTTGTAACTGTTTTTTTTAAATTTGACTGCACAATTCCTCATCCAGATGATGCTTCTGATCAGAGATAGTTCCATTCAGCATTTGGATGTAGAAAATAGGAAGAAATTACTTCTTCAGCTTGGAAGATACTACAGCCACTTTCCCAGAAATAATACTTTTGTCTGCAGACAAGTTTTTTTATCCAAAATGCATTTCAGAAATGTTAAAATGGTATTAGTCCTAGAAGCAGCCTACACTTTAAACTGAGCTGTTAAAGGGTTCAGTTTTTCCATTCCCTCTACAGCAGCTGCTCAACCTAATGTTTTGCTGGGCCCTTTTATACCCTGGTTCCCTCCAAACTTTTAAGTCTCTCTTATCTTAGTACCCCAAGTGAACCTGTGCCAACAAGATATCTCCCAGATATCCCTGTCTTCTTCCACTTCAATGCTTGTTATCTTTGCTCTTGCAATACTTCAGAGACACTATTCCCCTCCTTTCTCCAGTTCCCTCCCTGGCCTGCAAACTGGGCTGGGAGGAAGATGGGCTCTTCTGCCAGATGAACTGAGTTATGTAAGTGCTGATTGATTGGGAGACCCATCTGGTCTGTTTCCCTGCCTCTCTCTTGGCTCCCAACTGCCAGGTGGACCAAAAAACTGCTCTGCCCCTTGACAGGCCAGGAAAAAAAAGGTGGTGCTGTGTGACAGTCAGAATCTGTTTGCAGAAATGTGCTGCTGTGCATGGCAAAGCCCTGATCCCCCCCCACTCATCCTGGCAACTTTGGGTTTTTTTCTGAGAGAGCAATGAATCCCCTTTCTGTGTTCCTGGGGTCCAAGAAGCAGAAAGGTGCTGGCATGTTTTGGTCAGAAGACAGCCTAGGGTACTTGCTTCTGAAATTTCCTTGGTTTAATATGGTCTATGTCACTCACTGGATGTATATTAAAGCCTTGGCTCTAGCTGAGAGGAATTCAGGTAGGTTAATTAATTAAACATTTTCATACTGGGGGTTACAGGACCTTTCAGGTCCACAGCGAACATACAAATGATGCCATCCTCTGGGATAATACATCATGCTTCTTTGCCTCTGTGACTGCCTTTATACATAGCCCCAGAGTGGATTTTTAATATTTCTGGAACTTGTTGCTGATCAAACAATATTCATGGAGCACTTTGACAATTTTTATCTTAGTCTTTGAAAAACAACTTGTAGTTTTTACATAGCTTCATCTCTGACCCACCTTCCATATCTTTACCCAAAGCATGAAAAGCCGTCACCATCCAAGTAACGTCATTTGAGAATAAATCCCCCCGTAGTTAGGAAGAAAATCCCTCCTTAGTGCTCTTCTGTATGCAATATTCTTTCTTTGACACCTCTTTTTTTTTTTTTTAATAAAAAACAGACAATGTCTAAATAGACAAAGCAAATATATCTACATCTAAATGACATTCAAGATTTCAGCACCCTTATTAGCTGTTTTCAAGAAGTTTTGAAGTGGCAAGTTTAAAAAATTACCAAGAACAATGCTCCAGAAATTCATATGTCAGTGACGAGCTCTGAACTAGTACACTGGCATTGCAAATCTCCTCACTTCATGTGTTTCTTCTTGCTCAATGTGACATCACACTCACTGAGAAATAAACTCTTCTTCTTCTTTCAAATTTTGACACAATCACAGTGCTGGGGTTGGAAGGTGAAGCTTTTGAGGAGTGCCGTAATTTACCATTGTGCCACCTCTGTGCTCTAAATTAAGGGTTGCAGTGACAGTAACTATTGAGAAAATTAGGATGCTAGTATGGCAAGTCTTTTTTCTACTCTGGCAGAGTATTACAATTTCTCACTGTGAGTATTCAGCATTAATAGATAAGTTCCTAGCATCAAAGTGGAGGCAGAATATGAAGGACCTTGTTAGAATGTGAATTAATCTTTATACAGCAATGAACAGACATGGTGCTACATTATGAGTTTGGGTGGAAATTCTCGTCTCTTTTCTTTCAGGTTCAAAGATATATGCTACGGATTCACCAATGATGTGTGTTATATATTATAGTTTACTTGAGTCACATATTATCAGGGTAATGAGGGGGGTTTTGCTTTCATTTTGGCCAAATTCAGCCTTTTTTCTCCCAAAGGAATTTGCTTCTTTATGTACCATATGAAGGAAAAAATTCTGTGAAGCACTGAGATATTTTACTAGCATTTGTATGTCTGTCATATGTCTGCCAGTTGGTCATTTTTGTAATGCTGCTTTCAGTGGGATGCCTTCTCTGAAAGGGGAAGAACACCTCCCTCAGCAGGCCCAAGCATTGATTTTGCCAGCAAGCCAAAATGAGTGAATGTAAGACAGATATTTGGTAAGTGTAAAGTAAAATTTAATTTCAGCCATTTTTCCTTTAATGAATCATTATAGTTCTGTTACTGAAATATATTACATTAGCATAAAAATCCACTTTTAAATGAGACAATCAGTATTAGCAATCATATCTATTCTGTATAATAGTTTATTTACATGGTGCAGACAACTCAGACAAAACCAGTTGTGAATAAATATTATTTTGTTACCCTGTTAAATGTATCTTTTTGTATTTCCAAATCATTTAGGCTGCCTTTGAGCTTAGTATCCTTGAATGAAAGCAGCCAAGTTTTTTCCTTATCTTTGAATTACTCAACTGCAACAGAATTCCTGGTCTGGCTGAATCTTTGTGTGTGGCTCTGTACATAAATATGTTAAAATTTTGTTATGTGTGTTCATGCATTTCCTGCTTTTAAAAAGATGGACATTATTTTTAGCACTACCAGGAGGGGAAGGTGGTCTCTGTCATAAGTAGATGTTTTCAAACATATCTTGAACTCATGATATCCATAGCCATGCTCCCAATATTTTTTAAATCTTTCATTTCTGACCTTCTGTAGCTCAGAAGTAGATTGTGAACCTATGTAGATAGTCAAACACGTAAGACCTAGCCTTTGAAGTCTGAACAGCTTTCTCTTGGCTTCTATTCTTTTCACTCATTAAGATAAACACCTACTTCCAGAGAACCCAGTTTTAGCTTTAGGAAAGGAAGGATGGAAACCACTCCAGTAAGAAACTGCAGTGAGATCTCACAGTGACTAGCTGTGATGGTTTCAACAATAGTTCTCATAGGAATTGTGCAAATGGAGTTTTTCAACTCCACATCCTTTCCTGTGGCTCACAACTATGAATAACATCTTAGTTTTAAGGATTACATGAAAAATCAAACAGGATTTCCTTTTACTGCAAGTAAAAGCTGCTTTTTACTCACCATGTCCCATTTTTGGGCACTTTCTTTTCTGAAAGATCAATAGCAATATGTGGCCTCTCCTTGTTGTTTATACGCAGGTTTGACTTGTTTTTTCGTTACTAGAATCACTACTAATGGGATTTTACTAGTTTCAGAAATGTTTACATATTCCCAAAGCTATCAAGAGCAAGAGGAATATAAATTCTGCAATTGGAGTTTATTTTTGCTTTATCTGTTGTATGTTTTCCTTCTGGTTCCTGTTTTGCATCCTTATTAAAGCTGAACATGTCATGTTACTTAACCATACACAAGATACTTATCAGAACACTAAAGTGTTCTACAGACATCATACTTTGCACCGTAGTTTGTACTGCAGCCTCAATTGTTACTGCTGTAACAATTACTTATTTTATGTTTTGCCATAACAGTGTTATACTGCTCCTATACACCCCATAATTGTAAAACATACTGTGCTTCTGCATTCTTTAAAGAGCAACTACTTGATAAGTACAAAGTAATTAAGCAATAAGACATGACAGGCAGTGCATTTCTGGGGAGTTATTGCACTTCTCAGATGTCTTGAAAGATATGAGGCTAAAGGTTGAGTGACTTCAGCCACCTGAGAAGTGGAATAATCCCCCAGAAATGCATTGCTTACCACAGTTTATTGCTATTATGAAATGGAAATTATGAAACCAAAATAGGATGAAAAGATTAGATCTGTGCATTTATGGAGGATTACTTATACAGGTATGACATCACTGTCAGCTCTATATGTGTCCTGAGAGTTCTTAAAGACATTTTAGAATTAGCACGTGAGAAACACAACTCATCCAAAACTGCTGTTTCAGCACTCTTCATTACCAACTTTACTTAGACCAGCCCCCCAACATTTCCCTACAAAATCATATTTGTATTCTCGGTACAGACTTTGTCTCTGATACTAATCACACATCCTCGGGGGGTGTGGTTATTCTGAAATAATCATACCCCCTGGAGGATTAGAGGCATTTGGTTGCTTCCTTGCCTTGTAACACCCCAAGGTCATTATCTCATGATAATCACATCTCCTGGAGTTGCCTTATTGCTTAAGTGTAACACTAAATTTTAATTACAATGAAATAGAGCTCTTCTGGTAGTTTATACAATATCCTGTGAGCTCAAAGCCAGATGGAAATAATGCCTAGCTTTTACTCTAATAGCATGTGGTGGGCTTGTGCTCCAGCACAATAAATGGTTATGTTTTAGTTGGTTTTTTGATGAGAAAATAATTTTGAACTAAATTTGCAGCATGCTACTATCAAATTTAATTTGAAGTCTTATTGTTCTGATTTGTTGTAAATAAATTTTAAACTAAAAAAAAATATTATGAAGAAATACACTGATAACATTCCAAGTTACCACTAACATTCATTACTGAGTTTCATGTGAGTTTTCTGAAGGTAGGTAGAATAAAATTTGGTTCTTTAAACCTTTCAATCCATCTTCAGTAAAATACGACTTTTGCATTGAAATTTGAGATACTAAATTTTAAATGTGATTCAAGATTTCTGATTCTTTCAAAATACTCCAAAAAAAAAAGAATAAAATTCATACAGCATTCACAAAAGGAGTGCATTTCTCATATCTTAACTCTTCAACTCTGAAGTTGGAAATGGCATTA
>QWTY01023896.1:0-62058 GCA_008033365.1 Pseudorectes ferrugineus
GCCCAAGGAAAAGGGTTATTATCTTCAGCTGAAGCTGATCGGGCACTGAGCGGCATTTGAGCAGCACATCCAGGCAGATATTTGCATGAGAAACGTGAAGATGAGACTTTGATGTACTTGCAACGTCTGAATTCCCATTACGTTTTTGATTGTACTGCCCGTTGGGAGTGCCTGGGACACCTTTCCTTTGGCTGAGCTGAAACCCAGGAAAGGAATTTCATGCTCCGCTCCTCCACATTATCTTTTTCAGTCTGAGATAACTTTTCCTCTCCTCTCTTTAGCTGAAGTCTGGAAAAATATGTTAATGACAGCAAGTCAGAGGCCATCAGCCTCAGGGAGGCAGGGAGATGCTGGGAAAGACAGGGAGAGAGGCTGGATTGCAGACTCCTGGCTCTGTGTGTTGGAAGAAACCTCTGCAGGTCGGCAGCAGCACTGGACCAGGACACCCCCGACTTTGCCAAGATGAGACCTCCTGGGATGTTCTCTGGGTAACCCCCTCCTGTGCTGTGCTCCCCTGGGCTTGCTTATTGAGAGCTAATGCAAATAATCATCGTGGGCGATTTCCAGAAATATTTCTTTTTCCTGGTGGAAAACATTGATTTGCTTTAACAAAGTGTTAGGCTGGATCTGGATCAATTAGCTGGATGTTCTGACCCAACAGAGGTTGCATGGTACCATCAGCCACCCAGAGGTCTGGCTGCTGGGATGCTCAGCTTGAGGCCACAACCCTTGGGCTGTTGGACACCTGTCGGACACAGGTCCTCTGCCTGAAGGTGCCTGCTTCCTGGGATAAAGTCTCAGAGATGGCATCATGTTTCAAGAAAGGCAGGCACAGAAATAAAAAAAGCTTATAAACTGATGGAAAAGAAGCAGAGTCAGTACAGGACAGCTCTCATAAAACCCTGTCCGTGGACAATCCGCAATCAGGGACACAGCAAGGGAAAGATGTGACTTCCCAGGGATCCTCGTTAGCTCTGGTGCTCATCAAACCACAATTTAACGCTGGGTGGGGTGTTGTGGGGAGAAATGTATTTCTTTCTGGAGTATGCAGGAGGCACAGCCATTACTCTGGGCAGCCTCTTGCTCGTAGGAGTCATGCATCAGTAATTACTCTCTGGGCAAGTTCACTTAATTAATCCCACTGAGGGGATGCTCTCGCAGCATGGCCATTGCTCTTTAAACTCCCACATACACAGGAGGAGTATCATGCTTAGAGGTCTTTTCTTTTTCTTTGAAATAGTTGGATGTGAGCCAGGAGAGAAAACTATTTCCCTGTTGCCAATAAGTTTATCTGGTCAAATGATCCCGGTGTATGGAAATGGGGGGAGTGGTGAGCAATGAACAGTCCTTTTTTGTGGCCAAAGGAGTTCATGGCTTGGGCTCTGCCTTTTCAGAAGGTGATCTAGGTTGAAATCTGAGCTCTTGTGTTTGCCTTGTACTTCTGTTGGAGCAATTAGGTCCCAAAGGGCAAATGGAGGGTCTCCAAAGTATATCTTTGCCCTGGAAACTAACCTCAAAGGGTGCACATCCCCAGCAAGATGGGGGATGCAGGGTTGTGCTGCTCCGTGCTACAGCCTCATTGGTTGGAAAGTAGAGAAAAGGCCTGGATTTTCAAAAAGACTTGGATTTTCTTGATTTTTTTTTTCTCCTTTGAAAGGAAGGCTTTCGTTTTGGAACAAGATCAGATAGATGTGGTCTCTACTATGCAGAAAAAATTGTATGACAGAAATCTTTAGTGATTCCTTCATTTCTACTTAAACTTCATTACATTCTGCTTAGTTGGGCTATGGCTTCCATAAGCTCTTGAATTAGTCATATTATTCATGCAATAAAAAAAATCAAAGCTAATTCACAGCCAAGTGTTCTGGTACTTGAAAGACTTCTTTCATTTTTTTCCTGGAAACATGAGAACAACTTGTTGCCATTTTTCTTTTTAACTTATTGTTGTGTACAGGAATGTTGAATGTTTGGCATCTGAAAAAAAAATTGGTAACTAATGCTCACCTAAATGTTATTCTGCTGAAGGGTTTTGTGATATGTGATTGCTCCAAAAATACCCTCTGAAGGGAAGCTCTGGGGTGAAGGGTTAGGGATGACAAGGGAGCTCCTCAGGAGCAGCCACCTCCCATTTCACAAGGCCTGAACCCCAGATCCTGAATATTTGCATAATAAAAATCCCTACTGGCATAACCCATGGTGGGGGTTAGTTTCTAAAGTATTAAACCACCAGATCAGCTTGTAAATTGTTTTGTAGCTGGGTATTGCACAGGGCTTGTGCTGTGCAGCTCCCGAGCTGGGTCAGAACCCCCCCTGTAACAGCAGTGGGGACGTGGCTCTGTGTTAGCGATGTTCCCAGCAGGCAAACTCCTGGGGGATGGAAACAGCCTGCTCAAGTACCCATTGATTTCTCCTTACAGTTTTTCATCTGAACATTACCATATTTTTTTATTAAGTCAGCTTGTGACTTCAGTAACTTCTTTCATTAGGCTTATTCTGAAGGCAAGATGGCTTAAAATTAAAAGCAACTTCTCAGCCGAGTTAACATTCAAGCACAATTAAGTTAAATCATACAATGGCAAGATGTGAGGAAATAAAAGACCAATTTTGGCAGCAGCAGATCAATTATTACAATGCAGAATCACATGGAATACAATAATAGGTTGGTTTTTTTTCTCAGTAACATGCCCTAGCTGCAAACCCATAACCGCGTCAGTAGGTGTTTATAAACAATAACTGTCTTCTGAAAAATATTATTGAAACACTTCGTGGGTAATGCTGGTATAAAAACTACTCCTATGCATGTGCCTGAAAGCAGCATTTGACTTCCCAGGCTGTGTGCTGGAGAGAGCTTTGGTGAACAACCAGCCATGGTCCTGGGGCTGTGCCAGTGCTGGAAATGCATCTGCTGGGGGTCTCACCTGAGTTCCTCTGCTGCTGCATTGGTGAAGCTGCGTGTTGGCAATCACTTGCTGCCAAAGTGCTGTGCTCTGCCAAAGCTCCTGGGATCAGGAGTGGCTCTGTTGCACAGTGTTTTGTATCTGTGTATTCAGTGGATTTGGCCATGAGAACATCTAGTCAGGGAAGCTGAGCCCACAGCATCCCCAGGGGGTTTCGTAGGATTCAGGGAAGTAGTTCCAGGGTTTGAAGAAGATGATAAGTGTCCAAGAGAATGAAGATAAAGTAGTGTAAAAGCTCATTTTACAGAGAGAGGTGTATGCTGCCCTCCCCGCTGGCTGCCGCTTGTGCTACAGCAGCCACCCCTGCAGGAGTGTCCTGCACCACGAGGGTCCTGCACTCGAGACAAGAGGAGACTTCTTTACACCGTGACAGGCATCACTTCCCCAAAAGGGGGTGTGATTCAGCACCCTGTGCTTTTTCAGCAGGAGACAGGGCGGGTGGCTCGCTTCTGTCAGGCAGCACCTCACGAGCTCAAGACATTTGTGTTCGCCTTGATTTGGGCATCAAGGCAGGGCTGCAGGAGGATGCTGTCAGTGAAAGCCCTAATCCACTTATGCTGGCAGGTTAGACAGAGCAGGGATGAGTTTAGTTAAAGAAATAACCTTCCAGGATATAAAGGGATTGATAAAATATAATTCTATTAAGAGATCCTTCCAGTCCTTGAATGGCACTAATGATTGTGTGGGAATAGGAGGCACAAAGAGATTAGCAGCAATCTTTATTTCCCAAGCAGGTTGTCTGTTGAGAGTTACGTAAACTAAATGTTCATGTGTTAAGAAGTAATCGTGCAGTTTTGTCTGGAGGGAGTCCCAGGCAAGAGCTGCTTCGTAAGGGCACAATTAGGAGAATTGCTCCATCGAGAAAAGTACATTTTGCAAATTTTTATTCTGAGTAAATGGGAGCAAACACATTCCTGTGCCATATCGAGTGCCTCACCAGGGTGTTGCCAGGCTGGATGTTTGTAAGGAAGTCAGAGGAGTTGATGTGCCAGCTGTGCTGGGTCCCCCTTGGACAAAGGTCCCCCTGGAGGGGGGGATGTACAAGTACCCATTTCCCCTTCAGGATATATCCAAAATAACTTGTGAATCTATTCCAGCTGCACAGATGCTGAAGTTGCCCTGAGTGGCACCAACCCTTCTCTTCTCCACAGGCTGTCCCCACTGGTGGCTGGGGGATGCTGAGGGGGCGGGTGATGTTGCAGGAGGGCGTCTGGAGTTAAGCTTGTGGGAATTCTAACTGTAGCCTTCATCTGTCCTTTACATTAAAATTGTCTTTCTCTCTTTCTCTCTCTTTTTTTCCTGCTTCCTCCCCTGCCTCGTTCTCCCCCTCTTCCAGCAATGTGGACACCAAGGAGCTGTGTGGTGAGTGCAGTCCCTCTTTTTGGGCAAAAGCAATCGTTGTGTGCACGAGGGCCTCGAAGGGTGCATGAAACCCAGCACAGAGCTTGCAGTGCTGTGCTGGCTGTGGAGCTGGGGGATCTCAGCCCTGCTGCTGCACTGCCCCTTATTCCGCAGGAAAATTGGCAAAACTTTTTTCATTTTCTTGCAACACAAATGGGGTCAGAGCTAAGGGAAGCACATGGATCCCGTTCAATAACAAGCTGGAGTTTAATTTCTGGAGATGTCATGGCTTCCAGCTTCCCTCTGAAGTTCAATAAACCCGTATCCCTCTGCAATACCTGTAACATGTTTCTCCCTGGGCCAGCCTTCGTGTTTCCCAGCAGGCTGCCTGAGGGGTGCACTGCCTCTGCTGTACCTCCCACAGCTTGCCAAAATTAAAGGCTGAACAGAAAATCTGTGATAATATTTTGTCCCACACCTTGACCAGAAAGGGAATATTTCCTGCTGGGATTTCTGAAGGGCTTTGCCTCAATACGAGGTGACTCAAGCTGCTAACTCAGGTTAACCAGTTCTATGGATGCTCGATACTGGGAAATGTTTCCTGCACCCCAGCTTTTTGGGAGGAAATGGGGAAAGAGGTGTGTGGTCTTGCAGAGAGCTCATCCATCTCTTTTCCTCCCCTCCTGTGCCAGGATGCAGAAGAACATATAAAGCCACCTCAGCAGGTCTTCACCATTTACCTTCACCACTTTGCCACTAATTACAGCCTTTGGAAGTCTGGCTGGGAGTGGGTTGTGCAGACAGAGATGGGGTTACTGGGTGCCTGTGCCAGCACCAGGCAGTTACTCCTTTTTCCTGATCCTTTAAAGACCTCTCTGTCCATGGGTGTGCCCGCACCAGGACATTGTCCAGGGTTTCTCTCTTCCTGGTGTACTCGACCCCTGCCCACACCATTTTGAGCATCCAAGCTGGCAGCAAAAGCAGCAACATTTCCCCTTTCCACTGGTTATTCCTGCTTGTCCTTGTTTTGGTATGCAAGGAACGAAGACTTCCATAAAATCCTTCTGGTCTGCTGATGATATGATGGGCTTGTTCCCATCGCTCCAATCTTATTGCCTTGGGTCTCTTTGCCAGCTGATCCCAGAAATCAAACCCCCACAGCTTGTACCATCAACTTTGCCAGGAAATCCAGGGGTAACAATGGCATTGCTTGACCCCACACGGCTTTCTCCATCACTCTGATAAAATCAGAAAATTACATGGCTGTCACCCAGCGTGATCCCATCTCACTGCCTCTCCCAGAGGTGAAGCTGCCAGGAGAGAGGGGAGATAAACCCACCACCTCCTGTGGAAAGCTGGAGGAAGCCAGAGAAAGGATCGATCAGCACAAGTTCCTGCCTAGATCTGTTATGTGCTGAATACCTGCCCTTGCCTGTGATTTATTTGCTTGCTTCTCTTCTAAGTATTAAACATAAACCCTCAGTTTGTCTAAATGAGAACTATGGTGTCTCTCTTGAAATGGGTTGTGTGTTATAAGATGTTGAGAGCATCTTAAAAGGTATTTCTTGAGCCCTGCAGCTTTGCATGAATAAATAATACTAAACCAGCAGAGCTGGATACTTTGTCAAAGTCAGCTCTGTTCTCCTCCCACGTGCCCCTTGGTCAGTCTCAAGGGCTGTGATCTGCCCACAACTGCTCATTTCTCCTGAAATGGATGGGTCCAGCTTTTTATTTCATGACTTAGAAAAAGTCTTTACCTTTCAGCCCTGCTCAATTTTTCTTTCCCAGGTAGGAAGGAGAGCACAAACAAACACACTGCAATGAGAAAAAGCTGTTTGGCTTATCGTGGAACAGCTGCTGTCAGTCATGCTGTGACATTCCGGTTTCTGCCAAAATCTTCTTCCCTTTGGATATGTTCTCAGACTGTAAATAGCTACAGGCACTTCTAATTAATCCAAGAAAACCTAATTAGTGGGGTTATTTCCTGAAGTTTATGTCTTGCTGCACTCCACAGAGATGTCGCCTCAGTGTGAAACTCCACGTCCTGGTGCTGAGGAACGGCGCCGGTGGCTTTTAAGGAACAGCTTTTTGCTGTGCTCTGTGTCAATCACCAGAAACAGGGAAAGGATAAGGATGGCACAGAGGAAGTGTGGCTCCCTCTCTGTGGAGAACACATGGTTTTGGGCCCAGCTTGCAGCTCTGTTCTCTTCCTTTCAAGGCATATTTTACTCTCAGAAGGTTGTTCAACCTGTGATTGTGGGCTGAGGTGCAAATGTGATAGGAATGCAGGGAAAGATGTAAGGCCAGTCTCATCTCATATAAATTGGGGTGAATTGGGAGGTATTTGGATGCTTTGAGTGGCAAAGAATGTCAAGGGAATGGAAAGGGGATTTCTTTTGAGACCTCTCCCGCCATGCCAGCAGTAGGAGGGAGAGAGACCAAATGCAGAAGTAGGCATAGAAATAAAGAACCTGACGAGTTATTTTCAATGGGAGCTACTGGGTCTCACATCTCCTTTTTGCAATGGTCCCAAATTTCATGGGAATCACACCACTTCCCATCCCTTCAGGAGAAATTGTGACTTTGACTGAAGATACAGAGTATAAAAATATACCTGGAACCATCCTCTCAGGTTTATCTTACCACCAGTAGTAGATCTTGCTGTGCCATGTGGCCTCAAGTTACATTAACATGTTCCCATCATGTTTCTCTTGGTTTTCCCAGACTATTTTGCTGACCATATGGGAGACTATGAAGATGTTTTGGCCTCCCTGGAGATGCTGAACCTCTCCATCCTGAAGGCCATGGACTACACCAAACGGGTGAGTGCTCCTTCCTGCACCTCGAGTTTCACAGGCTCAGAGTGAGCAGTGTAAATGTTGCATTAAAGAGCACATAAATCTGAAAGGTCCTCATCCTCTTCAGCAGTGCTGTGTCCTCCTGCTCTGCAGGCAACACGGCCTCTGGGTGTCTGGGGTGGGATTTTGAATGCATGAGTTGTTGTTAGCATCACTGAGAGGGATTTTGGAAACTTCATATCAGAGAGCTGCCTTTAAATCCAGCTTCCACCTCGGAAGGCATCCTGCTTTCCAAATACAGTTGCTCATGTGTGAAGCTGCTGTATCAGGAACCAGAGGGCTGTGTGTTTGAAGGACCACAGAGGAATCATGCGAGCACCAAAACCGAGACATAATGCCCTGTTTTATATGTGCAAAGTAGCCCTAAGTTCTTAAAAATCCATCATCTGTATTAATGATACTGGGCTATTATAGACACTGACAGTGATCAAGAAGCATATTGAAGTTCATTTATGAATACCTAGAAAATCTGCGCTGATGTACCACATAAACATCCCTGCTGAGAGGTGCACCACTCATTTGTTGTCTTACCAGGATGAGAGAAGTGTTTATAGAGCTTTAGTTCCTTTGAAATCATTTTCCTGTCCTTCCATACCACTTAACAGTGCAACTGGGCTGTATCAGTGGTACTTACTGCCTCAGGATGATCAATCCCTTCTCCCACCTCCACCTTCAACCACATTTGCACTGTTCTTTTGTGCCACGATGAATAAAAAGTAGTTTTCCTCTTCACTGGTGTGCTGTAAGGCAGTATGCTGAGGACCGAGCCAGGGAGGAAGGTCTTGCTTTCTCCAAGCAGTTGTAAGGATTCCCCAATCCAACTACAGCCCTCCTGCAAGCAATCCAAATTGAAATCTCCCTTCCATTTATCTTTGAAGCTAAAGGAAAAACTCAAATTACTCCACATTAAAGAAGTGACAATGATAAGAAGTTTTAGGAGTTAGAATGGGAAATGGCAAATTTCTCTCCCCTCTTGCTGCTGAGTAAAGAGCCTGATTTCCTTGCTTGATCAAAATCCATCCCTTTTGATGTTTGTGAGGAAGGCAGCATGGAAAGTGAAGGCACATATTTAACATGTTGATGTCTTGCCATAATAAATTAAAGACAATTAAAGACTTTAATAAATTAAAGTCTTTGGCCAAGCACTGATCTGTCCTAAGTGTTAGTGACTTTTTATCAACATTATGAAAGGGTAAAAAAAATCAGGACAAGAGTAATAGTTCGTTTTTTACGATTTCGTTTCTGTGTCTGTTCATGTCTCATTTATATTCATTATTAGCAATTTTCATGACCATCAGGTTTGCCAACTATGTATTTTAAATAAATGTTAACATGCTAATAGAGATCTTAGTAATTCATTCCAGCTTGCTGTTCGTGATGCCTTCCACCACTGCTTTTCCAATGTGATGTGAATATATATGAGTAATTCTTCCTAATATTTTGCAAGAGGAAGATGGTCTATTCCCTGCTTATAAATTAGGCATCTGAGCATTTGGGTATTACCTGCCATGAGACATCTGCAGCAGAAGCAGGATGGTTATTCATAATCCCAGTCCACTCATAAGAACATCTTTCTCCCTCCTTGATTCAGCAAATTGTGGCAGGATTCACCTGCCTTAATTGCAACAGGTCAAGGTTATTTACGTAAACCTGAGCTGGTCACCTCCATCATGAATTTGTGGAGAGAAACAGGGAGATCTGGAGCACTGGAGGCACCTTCCTCCTGTGACACTGAAGGATCACAACGCTTCATCTCAAATGCAGACATTTCCCAAGCCAGCTGAAGGAGTGCTGCCCCAGGACCCTCCCATCCCCTCACATTTTCAGCCCCTGGGGTGCGCTGCTCTTTGCTGCCTGGCAGATTTTTGGCAAGGGAGCAAGCAGAGCAAGACTCCATCACAGAGAGGAGCTGGCAAAGAAGTATTTAATGAAAAACACTGCTCCCTGCTGTGACTTTGTGAACAAAGTGGTACAAACCTCATCAATGAATTATTCAAAGGCAGGCACTTTGTTCAGGTAAAGAAGCAGGGGAAAAGAAAACACAACAGAAGACAAGCCGTTGTGGGTGGTAGAGAAACCTGTCTCCAGTGTTCAAAGAGGATACATTTTGTTTGGAAGGAACTTAAAGCTCATCAGGTTCCACCACTTTGCCATGGGCAGGGACACCTTCCACTAGACCAGTGGAGCTCAAAGCCCCATCCAGCCTGGACTTGAACTCTTTCAGGGATGGTGCAGTCTCATTCTGCTCCATCTCCTCCCTATGTGATGCTGAAACCAAGGGTCCCATGCTGATGGGGTAGCAGGATGTTTAAAAGATTTATACATTTAATACCTATTTTTAGAAACACTGGAAGAGGTGAAAGATGGCCAAAGCAGCAGGTTTTGGTAGAGTCAAGCATGGTTTTGTGCCTCCGATGCTCGAGCCTGCTGCTGTCCCTTCACCTTTTCTTGTGGCCAGATCCTGCAAAGGGCTGGGTGATGACGCTGAACATTGTGACTTGCAAGCAAACTGCTTTGCTTGTGAGCTGCTCCTGCTTCTCCATAATAAAATACGCATTTCCTAAGCTGGAGAACACTATTGGTCATTTAGGAGTGTTCCTATTCCCTCCCTTTCAGACAATGTATTGGGGCAAACGATAAATGAAGCCTAGCCTTCTTCTGTGTTGTCTTTTTGAGAAGAGGTGCCAGCTGATGAGAGGGCATGGAGAACTATGGTATTTAATTGCTGTTTATATTTCTCACCTTAAAAGACAACTGATTATTTCTTGCTCATAAAAAGAGAAAGCAGCAATTATCTCATGCTGGAGGAGCTCCTAAAGTATCAGCAGTAATTAGATTCAGTAGTGGAAGGTCTCACACAGCAAAACAAAATCTGTCATTGTAATTATTTTCCAATACAGTGATGTCCGTGCCACGTTGAAATGACTGCCGGTGACGATTGGAAATGCAAAGTTAAATTGGAGAGAAAGGAAATGAACTTTTGGGTTCTAAATAAAGCTGACAGCAGGAGATGTTCTTCTATAATTCTCTTTTACTGTTGTACAGTGCAGTCAGCAAATACCAAAACCAACATGATGGGAAGGACGTGGTTTTCGTCCAGTGTCGGAGGATGTGTGGGGTACGGTGGGAGCTGGGAGAGCAGAGCCAGGTGGGTGCTGTCCCTCCCCCTCGGCCACTGACTCCCCTGCCTTAGGGGACAGTGTGGGACAGTGCCCACCCAAGGCTTCCCCCATCCCTGTCAGCTTCCAGGGTGTCAGGGGAAGTGCCCGGGGATGGCAGAGGTGGTGGTTACCACTGCACACCCTCACCCAGACACCCCAGGAAATGTGACTCAGCTTGGTAAAGAAACAGTGTGGGTTTTGGATCCTGAGAGGCTCAATTAGCCTTGCTCCTGTCAGGTCCAGCTTCCACTGCCAGCTGCACTGGGACTGCTCCTGCTCCCAGCTTCTGCCAGTTAAGCATTTTGCAGGACTGACCATGGAAGCATCAGCAAGGCTGACCTTAAGTGGTGAGGCAAACTTTAAAAGCAAGCTGCAAAAAATTCAAAAAATGCTGAGTGATGAACATCTTCAAGGATGAAGCAGCTCAGATTTAAAGTCAAATCATTCCTTCCTGGGGATGCTCCTGTTGGGCAGCAGACAGGTCCAAGAAGCACTGGTGGCTGACCTTGGTGCATGCCCTGTCCCAGATGGAAGGAGAGGGCTTGGAAAACAAAATTACCCAAAATTGGAGCTGAAGTTGCAACCCCCCATGCAGATGCCAGAATGAAACTGGCTTCAGGGAAGAGTAGGGTACAGCAGGAAGGATTTATGGAGCAGGCCTGAGGATCTGAGGGTGGCCCTGGACCAGCCTCTGCTTGATGTTCAGCATCACCTTGGTCCTGGAGAGAGAGCAAAGAGATGTGGAAGACAATATTTTACTCCTTGCTTGCTTCCTGCCAGCTCCACTGCCAATCAGTTATCTCATTTAATGGGCCTGGAGAGGAAATATGACCAAGTGGTGACATAACACACACCCCCTGAGAGCCTTCTCCTGTCAGGGTGCCAAACACCACACGTGTCTTGTGGACTGTCATTGTACCCAAAGCAGCTGTAAATGCATTTTCCCCTGAGAATCATTATTTAGATGAGAGAATATGTAAATCTTAAAGGGGAAACTGAGTGCACTGACCTTCAATACCAGCTGCTGCTGCTCCAGCAGCACTAGGGAGCACAGAGGAATCTACATACAGGTGAATAGGTTTGCACGTTATTTGTGAGTTAAATTGTTCCTGCAGCAATCCACCCTTCTTGTCTCTGCCTTATGAGATGTAATTGCAGTGAACAGGAGATGCTGGGCTCCTGGGGCTTGGTGGACGTGCAGCAGCAGATGTCCTCTCCCTGCTGCTGGTGCCACGCTGGCCATGGGTCTCCCCCAGTTTTCAGCCCCCAGCAGCAAACTGCAAACTGCACTTGTTTGAGCAGCTCAGTTACAGTCCCAGAGCAAGAACCATCTGCCAGCAGTCTTGGATGCTAAAAATGGTGGATGGTATTTTTTGTTTTATAGCACAGCTCAGATCAGCAATACAGAGCGCTCTTATTTGCATTCTTACCTGCCAAACTTAAGCTTGCCAAAAGTGATATTGCTCTTTTTTGTATGATGACACCTCGAGATAAAATAGTCAGTAGAACTAATCCTCAAAAAGAACCTTTTCCTCCCAGCCTCCGGCTAATCCTTTATCTCAGCCTTTCATTTAACTTGAGCAGGTTTTCTCCTGCTCTGCTGGATGAACTTGGTGCTCACACTGAGGGTGTCAGGTTCCTGGGGCAGGGCTGTGCCGTGTCGGGTGACAGACCCCTGGCAGGGTGGAACAGCAGCACAGTGGTGGCAGTTCTGGGTTGTGCCCAGCCCAAGCAATGTGAGCTGCTCGTGGCTTCTCACAGACCTCCTGTTCTGGCCTTGGCTCGTGGTGGTTACATGAACAACAGCTGAAGACTTCTGGTTTGAGTTTGAAGTCTGGAGGGTACCACTGCCGTGCAGCACATCAATTGTTCCGTATTCCCTCCTGGGTGAATTTGTATTCCATCACAAACCAGGCTCTCCTTTGGAGAAATACTGCTCTGCCTTCCTTGCTGCTGAACACAGGAACAGCTTGTCTCCTGGTACTTTGTACCTGGGTGAACCCCAGGAGATCCTGCACAATTTAACTTCTTCCCCCTTGGAAGCATTTGGCTCTTCTTTAGGGGTCAGGTTGTTTGCTCAAATGACCAGTTTGCCTTTTCTGGGGGGCTCAGAGCATCACCCATCCTCACCTTTGCAGTGTCTGCCCTGATGGGGAGAGAGTGGTTTTGGGGATTATCAACTGCTTTTCTTTTCCTATTATTGGATGGGTGATTTTATAACACGACAGCTCTGAAACACTCCTATGACGCAGTTAAAGATGTAATCAAGGTGAATGGCTGTGTCTGAAAGAAGAAAAGCGTGGTGATGGGTCAGTGAATTGCTAAAGGTTGAGTCAACTCTCCATGTGTTTTGAAAGACACATTTCTGAACAATTTCTGTATCAATTTTGATAGCAAAAAACAGAAGCTGATTTCTGGAAAAGTTATGGAACTTTATAGTTGAAGAATAATCTGAAAGGAAAGGGGGTGCATTTGTTTAGCTTCCCAGAAAGTATTTCTGCAACTCTTCTCTGAAACTGATTTAAGAAAATATTGCACCACAAATTAAAACAAAATGTGCTGCTTCAGTTCTGCAAGAACTGAATTTTCCCCAACTTTTGTGTTCAGACTCCAGACCAGAAAGGCGCCTCTCTGTGCAATGCCATCCGGAGCGATTTTCTTGCCAGCTCCACAGGGCTGTGCATGAGATCCAGCTGGGCTGCCAGACTGTGGGGAGCAGGGACTGGCAGGGAGATGAATCTTAAGGTCTCTCTTGGAACTTATTTTTAGATGAAGATCCTCATTCACTGCTCTTCTGCTTGTCTGTTGCTGCAAAGTTCACGTCCCTCCATTCTCTCTGAAAAGGAAGAGCTCCTGCTCTGGAGGTCTTGCTTGTGCTCTTCTGGCTCCAGCTCTCATGGACCTCCTGGAGGACATGATTTTCCTCCTCTTGCCTCCCATTTTAGCTCTATTGCCCCTGGGATTTAGGTAAATTGTATGCTGAGGGGAATAAATCCCCCAGGTGTCAGTGCTGTTGTCTTGTCAAATAGTCCGAGAGCAGCTTTGAAGGAGCCACCGAAAGGAAAGGCAGGGAGCAAGTCAAAGCACAAGCAGCTGGCACAGCCAGGCTGAGCCTTCAGCAGCTTGACCATCCCACATTGCTACATCTGCAGGGTCCTTTGAGTAGGTCCTGTTTGGAAAACAAAATCTGCACTTTCCTTGGAAAACTGAACTAAAATATGTATTAGATTGCTGCCTTGTGGGTACTAAATACAGCTCATTAGGAACTTGTGTGAAGCAAAAGGCTGATTATAGCCAGGGTGTTGAGGAGGCCACACTTCCAAGCCCGTTCTTTGCCTGCTGGGTGAGTGAACGGGGTGCAAAGAAGCCTGTGGGTGCAGCAGTGACCTCGGGGATGTGCAGCACAGCAGGTGTGTGGCCCAGCAGGTACCTGCCCCTCACATCCGTGTGGCTGCACAAGAAATGATGGGATTCCAGTGCAGCAGGGGGTTCTCTAACAGTGGGAATAGAGAAGTCCTGGGATAAATTGCTTGGGAAGGGTCCATGGCAGGAGACCTTCAGGCTAGACAAGGTAAGCATGAGATGAGAAGGGTCCAACACTGAGATTTGCAAAAGGAGGGTTTTACAGCAAAAAACTTTTAAAATCCATATGATGCTGTTGTCATTTTTGTAATCTGAACAGGTGTCTCATTTGGTTTTTTAGAGCTGTTTCGGGAAGACTCAGGGTCTTTCATATGGTAATGCTTTCATTTATCAACTATTTAAATGCCTGTTCTCTTCAGGTTTCTCCTACTGATTATGTGCCAGGCAATCAGTTTTAGGTCTCTGCTTTGGAAGGGATTTAAAAGTCGGGGGGAGGGAAAGGAGAAAGAGGCAGGTCTGAGTGTTATTCTAATTATAAGAAAATATCTCTTGGAAGCAAACAGGCAATTATGAGCAACGAATTTAAATCAGCCACTCAGAAATTACAGTGCAACACATGCCTGGTTTTTAAAGGGCTGGGTGGGTGGAAGATAACCTCTCCATCATCCCGGGATGAGGCTTGATGGGTGTTTTATGGCATGGCAATAGGTTTGTTGTTGGGTTTTGTTTTTTTAACTGGAGGAAAAGTGTGGGTGAAACAGAGTTGCCTTTGGTTTCCAACTGAAAAGCCTTCTCAGTTCGATGGCATCACTCTGTGGGTGTGCTTGGACTGTGGTTATTAACAGTTGGAGAAGTTATCAGTGTCCCCAGGCATGGTAATTGTCATCCAATTTTGCCAATCTCGCTGCAAGCCAGCACTGAGAAACCTTGTTGGTCAGGTTGTAACCCTGTGAGGCAAAGGGAAGATGTGGGGAGGTCACAGTGGGTCTCTGAGTTCGTGGGTGGTGCAGAATAATCTATATTTTACATCCTGTAGTCTTAATGAGCTGAATAGTGACCTTTAAAAATGCCAGCAAAGAAGCTTTGAGATGTTCAACAACATTAAAACTCTCCTTCCCCAGTATTTGATACCCACAAGGACATGGCCATGAGAGCCCATTTTTAGGCATCCATTTGCGATGTCTGGTGAGGGAAACTTGGCACTGGTTGGAAAATCCACTCAACAGCATCAAAATCCCAGCTATGGTTTGCACAGGTAACACATCCCAGGGGTGTTTTCACTAATCTGTGCCAGAATCTGGGCAATTTTGGGTGGATGCACGTGGAAATGAAGAGCTGGAAGAGCTGTGGTGGGGCTTTGAGCAGACTGTGTCCTTATGTTGGCTGCCACCGTGTGTGGGAAGGTGCCTTACAGACACATGAAAAGCCTGTGATGTGAAGGAGCGGGGTGGATTTGGGGCCTGGACCTCAGCCAACTGACCAGAGACCCAGCCCTGGGCAGTATTTCCCCAATAAAGCAAGCTGTCCTTTTCCCATTCTTCTCTCATTTTTGAATGCCTCTGTCTCGTGTCCTCGTTTGTCAAATCATGATGCTTTCTGAGGCCCTCCTGAGAGCCTTCAACACAGAAGTCTCAAGGCCATCCTTTCAATGATGCTTTTACACTTGCTGCTCATTGCAAACACTCACAGCCACCTGTTTGCAGCAGCAGAGGTCAAGGCCAGGCAGCTCAGCAAAGAGCTTGCCTGGAAATGATGGATGGAAAGGAGCAGGCTTGGAGAGGTACAAGAGCTTCTGGCAAAAGCAGCTTCATTGACCAGCAATTATTATTATACTATCTCCATAAATATTTTAACTTCTCAAGCTAAGCAAGGAGGAAATAACTCTTCAGGGTGGAATTAATGAGACCAGACCTCATTAAATCTCACTAGGACAGTCTGACAAATGTTTTAATAAGAAAATGGGAGGGATTCCTCTATAGCTGGTCTTTTTAATGGTTTGTTTTGCAACCCTGAAGAAGACACGTGCTAGAGGAGAGCCTGAGGGGTTGCTGAAAAAAACCTCTAAGCACACGCGTTTCTGACTCGGGTCCTGAGAGCCAATGTCACAGCTGGGCTGGCAAATGGCCAGTTAGTTAACTGGGAGAAAAAAAATCACTGTTGTTTTGATTTCAGAGCTATTTGGCTTACTGGCCTGTCAAAAAGCATCAGATCTTCAAAAACACCCCAATTTTCTCTGCACTGGCTGGAGTAGCTTCATACCTGACATCCATCCATCCATCCATTGAATCTGTACATAGGGAGTTAAGCTGATTTAAATGAATGTGGGAATCACCAGTTTGATTCTTCCTAAAGCTGAACCAAGATTGTAGGCTCTGGTTAGGTAATAAAAAATCCAACATTTAACTACACAGCATTATATTTCAGCAGCCAGAGCCAGTCAGAATGACCAGAGAGCACCCGGCATAGCCTGTGCATTCATGAAAACCATTTTCCAAGAGGAGCAGGCTCCCTTGCTACGGAGAGCAGTCAGCTGACCTGCATCATGGAAAGGGTTGTTCGGGATATTTTTTGGTGGCATTTGCAGGAGACAGGCTGTAGAGTCCTGGAGTGCAGCAGAGCAGTGGAGGTGAATAGCACCCCGTTTATTTGATGCTTGGATTCAAATGGAAAAGCCATGGTGCACTGTTCAAAGCCCTGCAAGGGAGACTGAGTGTGGGATAAAGAGCACAGAACAGGTGCAAAATCAGTGGATGGGCTTGGAACATCCGTGGGAGCTGTGGTATGTGGTTGGGTGACTATGAGAGGAGGAGAGGACAAAGCAGCAGTGCTGCAGATCTCCCTGGGAAGGGACACTGATGGTGAATTACTCTGTCTTTGCAGTGCATCACTCCTTGGAGCAGCACTGGGGGTCTCAGGGCATGGGCACAGCCCCCTGCTCTGGCCCATGATTCCATCCAGCCCCAGCTCACACCAGGATAGATCATGTCCCAGAAACCCCCAACCCTTAATTAAATGCATAATCCAAGCAGCCAGTGGAATGCTTTCCTCTCTCTGACCTGGCTGTTGGATAATGATGCTGGTGGAGTGGGCTGGGCTGGGCTGGGCTAGGCTGGGCTGGGCTGGGCTGGGCTGGAGAGCACCAGGGCTGTGGAGGGGAGCATGGTCCTGCTTGAACAAAGACTCATACAGTGCCAGGATCCACTTGTGCACTGCCAAATGCATCCCCTAAACTCGAGGAGCATTGCAGTGCTTGGTTCTCATGCAGATCTGCTGCAGCCCAGGAGTGCCCTGAGACAGTCCTGTCTCTGTTTGACCAGTGCCCTGGGACAGGCTGTGCTGATGAAAGAGCAATGCAGCCCATGGATCCTGCCCTCCTTACATCTCCCTCCTTGCACCCAGTGGTGCTACAGAGAGCAGGTGCAGGAGATGGTGGATAGGGCACCCTGCATGGCAGATGGCTTCAGCATCACCATCACCACGTTGTGCATCACCATCCGTCGAGGATCACCATGTCGTGCATGTCCCCCAAAAACACTGTGGCTGTGACAGGGAGAGGCACAAGTTTTCTTGTGTTAGACAGAAGTCATTAACCGCTGCTAATTGGATGTTCAAGAAGCCATCAAGAAACTAGTGCTTCCATACCAAACCAGGGGTGAGAAATCATCTCTGTAATCAGTTTTCCCAAAGGGTTTTTTCCATCAGCTCATTCTTCTTTTATGATTTAATATAGGAGATAAAGGCCCTCTGGGTTCTTGCAGAGCTGCTCCAGTTGCCATGGAAATAACCCTTGTTAATAGCTTCACCATAAAACAGGAATAATTTGCTTTGGGGAGCTTGGGGTGCTCATGTTGTGCTGCTGCGTGCTCAGATAACCAGTGGTGCTGGGACCACTCTGGTCCCCTGAGTGTGGTCACTGCTGATGGAATGCAGGGAGACAGGAGCATCCATCCCTGTCTCATGGCTCCAAAAATTCGTGAGTCCCTCCCAGAGGAGTCCCATGCCAGGAGGTGTGAGCACACAGGGACAGACTGCCCAGCAGGGGTTTGCCTGGGCAATGTGCTGTCCCAGCAGGCACTGATGGGTTGGAAAATGCGGTGCTGGCGAGCTTGGGCTTAGAGGAGCCTTTTTTTCACTGCAAATATTTTCAGCTCTGATGCTGAGTGGTTGGCTTCAGCCAGAGCTGGTGAGGTCAGTGGCCACCGGGCTGGCCTTGGTCTGGTTGGGCTGGTGTTGGACTGGTTGGAGTGGTGTTGATCCAATGCTGGATTGGTTGGGTCAGCATTGCACAGGCTGTGCCAGTGTCCGTCTGGTTGTGTCAGTGTCCCACCTCTGCTGGTGACTGTCAGGAGGTGTAGGAGCAGGACTGGGCCATGGGCAGGGCTCAGCAAGGCTGTGCTGGGAAAGGGGCCCTGCGTGCTTCATGCAGATCAGTTGTGCCATTAAAACATTTTCAGGTGTTCTCTGTCTTGAAAAAGTTTGGATTACCCTGGGAGCTTCTGTCACTCCAACAGCACATTGAGCCCTGTCAATCATCCCAAACCCCTTTAACTTCAGTGCTGGGTTGGCCATACTGCTGTGGACTAGGGCACTGTATATAACATGCTGAACCTCTCCAAGTAGGGAGCTCCAAAGCACAGGATGCACCTTTCATACCTGCACCCACTGGCTGCAAAGCAATAGCAATGTTATTTAAGATCATGCTAAAGAGAGCAACTCCGGGCTTTGGGTAACAGCTCTTTACATTGCGGGACGTGGAGGGGACCAGCTTGTGTGTGGGATGCTGGGCAGATGCTGCACTGGCTGGGGTCCCTGGCGCTGGCACTCACCGTGCTCTCTGTGTGCCTCTGCAGGTGTACGAGAGCGGCAGCAACGTGGACCAGTTCGTGACCCGCTTCCTGCTGAAGGAGACGGCGAACCAGACCCAGTCGCTGCTGAGCTCCGTGGAGAGTGCTGTGGATGCCATCGACGAGCAAACCAACCCCGCCAGGTGTGCAGCACTCCTGCCCTCCTCTGGTGCAGGGGGGTGGAGGGGGGGAGGAGGATGCTTTTGCGGGGTAAGGAAAATTCAGAAGACATTGTGCAGGAGCAAAGGGGAGTTGGGTGAGTGGCTGCCTTTCTCCTTGCCTCCCTTCCCGGCTTTCTGAGCTCTGGGGGCTTTTCTCCACCGCTGTCTCCTGCCCTGTCCCTTACTCTCCTGCAGTCCCCCACAACACAAGCGGTGTGTGTGGGGATGCAAACCAGGGGCAGCAGCCTGGCGCCGGGCTGGGCAGTGCTGGGGGCATGGGGCTGCCTCTCTGAGCAAACCCTCTGGTCCCACCCAGGGCACAACACAGGCACCTGCAGAGGGGTGGCTGTGCCTGAGGTGTGCTGGGGACAGCCCACAGGGGCAGCTCCCCCTCCTGCCAGAGCACTCAGCGAGCGCGACCATCCCGAGCAAGAAGGTGCTGTTGCACTGAGAACAGGCAGCGCTGTCCCCTGGTCTCCTGAGGGGCCATCCCCACCCCAGCAGCCCAGCACACGCCACTGAGCTTCGGCAATAGGGAGGAGACTGCTTCAAGGTGTCCCAGGTGCTGCCAGGGCTAAGCTAGAAGGGGTTCCCAGCAGCAGAGGTCAGACCTCAGCACAGCCCCCCTCAGTGTGTCACTCAGCTCCCCAGAGTGCCACCGTCACCAGCTCTAACCAGGACAGGTTGCCACGGAAACCATTTGTCAGACGCTCATGGAATGAACCCCTCTCCTGCCATTCCTTCAATTCCTGCCAATCTGCTCCTTCCTCATTCAGGAGGCCTCGGGATGCTTGCACGGGAATGTTTTGGCTTCCCCAAGCCATGGGCGGGCAGAGGGGCACATGGAGAGTGAAAATCCCAGCTCCCTCCTAAGACAGCACTCTCTGGAACACAGTGAGACCTGGGCAACTCTGGCACCATCCCACCAGCTTTTCTAGGAGGAATGCTGTGGGTTTCACCATCTCACATCTCTTCCTTCTCTTTGTTTTGTGGCAAATCTTGTACAAAAAGAAGTAGGAGCTCCTGCGAAACAATGAAGAGGGAAAAAACCCAACATCAGGCAGAGCAATTAGAGCCCATGAAAGACTTTGCTGGCTTTTATTGGCCGATGTGTGGGCCCAGATCATAATGGGGAGTATTGTAGTTGTTTTCTCGTGAAGATAATAGCTAAAAAGAAAAATAAATCCCACCAAAAAATTATCTCCTGCATCCGCATGAAGACAAAGAGGTGGCCTAAAAAGCACCAAAATAAAGGGCTGTAGAACAAAGTGCGAAGGCAGAGGTCCAAGCTTGAGACACCTCATTAAATTGTGATTAAAATAAAGCTCTGTCTGTTTTTGCCTAATTTCCTGTCTATTGACAGGGGATTATCCAGGACCAGCAGTGGGATAATTGCACGGCCTGTAGCAAAGGGATGCTCCTGCCACCTTTATTGTTGTTCTTGCTTCCTTATCTTGGAGATGTTCTTTGGGACCAGATTGGCACATCATGTTCCTGTGTGTATGTGGAGCCCACACTGGCTGATTTTCGGGGTAGCTGGGGAAAGAGCACCCAGTGGCTGTGCTTTGGAGGAGCCGGGTACCAGGGGAGGGACAGGAGGGCAGGGAGATGCTGGCTGGTGTGGTGCCCATTGGCTCCGGGGCCCTCAGCCTGTTGTCTCCAGCTGGGAGCTGCTTGACTAACAAAAGATGCCAAGAGGAGCCAGGGCTCCCAGGCACCTCTGTCAGCAGTCAGCTGGCACAGAGCTGCTCTTGCTGGAAGGAAACACAGGAAATCCTTTGAGCTGCTCAGCCTCTCCCTCTGTGGCTCAGGCTTCCTGTTGGTGGAGGAGAAAGGAAAGGGTCATTCTTCCCCAAACCCATTCCCATCTCACACACACGGATGGCAGCTGCAAGTCCTTGTGAGGATGGCAGGTCTTAGCATTCTCTCTGGCTTGCAAATAAATGAGGTCCTCTCAGGACCACTGAGGATCTTGGGCTGGATGGTGATTATGGATGCTGCATCTGTGGAAGTGTTTCAGGACAGTTTTTTGGAGCTTTGAGCAACCCCCAGGTGAAATGGGCTTTGTAGACCCAGAGAAAGAAAGCAGAGTGGAGGAAACGCTACAGTGGATGTGTTTCCCTTCTCCAGGAGAACTGCAGCTGCAGTCTGTTAGTGGGACACACAGCCAGGCATCTCTGCCCCTGCTCATGGGCAGCCATTTGGGCACGGGCTGCCTGGGTGACAGCAACTTTTCCTGTCTGAAAGTCACCAAAGCCATTGGCCTGCAAAAGCAGCCCCAGTAAGGTGCAGCCAGCTGGCTGGGCACAGCTACAGGGGCCTGAATGCCCCATTTTGCAGGTGTCTGTCTAGGACAGAAAAAGTCCCTGAGGGCTGCTGGTGGTGCCAGGTGGGCTGGTGTTCCACAAGCAGGAAAGAAAAGTGATGGCTGCTGCCAGCAGCCCACTGACGTTCCTCTGTTTCTGACCCACTCCCCACACTGGCTGATGCCAAAGGGTGGTGCAGGAAGGAAGCCTGCACTGCCTGGGCACAGTGTGGGCACAGTTGCTCTCCAAGGGGTCTGGCATCATCAGCAGAGCTGCCAGAAAGGATGCTCCAGTGCTGGCTCATGCCACTCTGTGCATGCCCAGCTCTGCTGTCCTGACACCCTATGTGCTCTCTGCTTGCAGGCACTACCCCAGCAAGGACAGTCACGGCCTGAGTGACACCTGGTATGACAACCCCGTGCCCAGCTACCCTGCCACCACCTGGATGGTCCCCAGAGAGCAAGGAAAGAGCTTCCAGACTGGTAAGTGCTGGCTGCCTGGGGTGGCTTGGAGCACTCAGGTCCCAGCAGCAGCACGGGGCTCTCAGGGGGTGCCTGCAGGTGCCCCTCACTCCATTACTGTGTCCTGGCTCTGCGCAGGTTCCCCCGACACCAAGGCAGAGGGGCTGGAGGGGCAGATCAACAGGCTGGCCAAGCTGATTGGCAAGCTGGAGGACAAGGTAAGGGCCAGCATTTCCCTGCGTGGGGCTGTCCTGCCATCCCAGGGACAATTCAGGGACCTTGCCCCAGCTGTTTTGGGGCAGGGATGAGGACGTAGTGTTGGGGATGTTGGCTGCAATGGGAGCACAGGGAACTTTTGCAAAGGGTCCTGACTGGAGGTGCAAGCAGCTCTCGGAGACCATTCCCTGTAGAGAGGGGGGCACAGTCATTGCAAATGCTGGGGACAGAAACCCACCAAGCAGGGAGGGACACGCAGCCTCAGCTGATCTACCACCCCCTCTGCTGCTTATTCCCCTTTTCCCAGACCCTCTGGTTTGACCTGCACCAGCGGCTGTCGGACAGCGAGAGCACGGCTTGCACGGTGAGTGTGCCCGACCACCACCCGTGGGTGCTGGGGTGCCCCTGCAGCACAGAGCCACACTTGGGGGCGGTCTCTGTGTTTTGGGGTCTCACATGTCGCTGTGTTTGGGGGCCCGGCAGTACCTGCTCCTGGTGCGGAACGAGATGACGGTGTCACACAAGCACCTGGGCGAGTTTTGCAGCTCCCTGAAGCAGTACCTGAAGAGCGTGGCCGGGGAGCGGGACTGCTTCCAGTGGGTACCATCAGCAGCTGCACCTCACGGGGCTGGGGAGATGGGGGGCTTGGGGTGGGCTAGAGCAAGGACCAAGTGAAGGACTGAGGCAAAACAGCCAGGATTTGGGATGGAGTCATGCTCAGCCACCAAAATTGCTTTTGCATGGGATGGGGAGTGCCGGGATGGGGGGGGCTACCCCTACCTGGGCTGCTGGGGCTGGGTCCCCCCTCGGTAGCCCACCCTAGAGCACACCTGTGGCTGCAGAGGGGGGAGGGATGCCCCATGTTGGGGGCTCACCCCCTCTCCCTGTTTCTGGCAGCGTCACCGCGGTGAAGCTGCCTGATGGGGTCACCTTCATCGTCTATGAGTTCTGGGAGACCGAGGAGGACTGGAAGAGGTAGGGGAGGGGGTGAAAAAAGCCCATTTTGGGATGCTTGGGTGTGGACGGTTGTTAGAGCAGCTGAGCCCCAAGCTCTGTCCCCTGTCTGATGGCAGGACTGAGGAGCTGTCTGTCTGTCCTAGGGCTGTCCCTGTAAACAGGACAGGGGGGTTGGGGTGGGTCTCTACACCTCCCACCTGGCAGTGCCTGTGGGTGTGGTGATGGGAGGTGTCACTGTCCTGAACCAAGGCAGGGTGCTCTGCACAAGGGGAAGTGAGCAGGATTGCTGGCACCCAGCCCCTGCCGGAGCCCATGGTGCTGTGGGGGGCTGGGATGGCGTTCTGGGGGGGGCTGGGTGTCACCCACTCTCTCCCACCCGGGCGCAGGCACCTGCAGAGTGCCACCTGCAAGGGCTTCCAGCACATCAAGGTGGACACGCTGAGCCAGCCTGAGGCCATCTCCAGCGTGGCTGTGCCAGGTAGGAGGGCGGCCACCCCAGAGAGTGGGGGACGGGGACCCCTGGACAGCCAGCACCGCTCCAGTTGTTGGGGAGCAAGGGTGGGCAGGTGGCATGGTGTGAAGGACAGCATGGGCTGAGCTGGCTGGGCTGGGGTGGGGGTCAGTGTGATGTGGGGCTGGGCAGGTGTGACCCTCCCGTGATGTTCCCCTGCAGCTGCCTGGTGCACCCTGAGCCGGGAGTGACCATCGGTGCCGGGGGCCCGCCAGCACCTGTCCCCTGTGCAGGGTAGCCGTGACTGGGGGAGGTGTCAGTGTGACCTGGCTGCAGTGAAGGAAACCCCCACGTGTGTGTCCCCCACCCCATAGAGTCCTCCCTCAGCTACCCCATCATCTGGGTCATCTCTCCCTGGCGTGGGGTGGTCTCGGGGGGAAGAAGGACTGCCAGGGAGGGGCTGGCAGGGTTTGGGGAGGGGGACATCCCCCAGACATAGGTAGACAGGGAGTGGGGGCAGTGGGTGCAGGCAGGCAGGCACTAGGAAGCAGGGATGGGAGTGGGAGGTGGGAGGCTGGAGCCCCCCTGCAAGCAGGGAGTAGGTTGGGGGTCTGTGCTACTCCCCAGGGGCCACCCAGGGAGGAGCCTGGGGGGGTTGAGGCTGTGCCTGGTGCAGTGTGTGTGTGCCTGAAGGGATGGGGACCCGCGTCCCAGGGGAGAGTCAGGGTGGTGGCAGAGGGGGGTTTCCCTGCTCCCAAGGCACCTCTTAGTCCTTTTCAGGTGTGGGGGGTCCCAAGGGGTTTCCTTTGCATGTGCACAGCTGCAGCTGGTGCCTTGCAGGCGTGAGGGTGGCTGCCTCCCCTCCTTCCTGGGGTCTGTACTCCTGTCTGTGTGTCTGTCTGTCTGTGCCAATCCCACACCCACCCCGCCATGCGTGGGGGTCCCTCAGGGTGTGTGGCACAGGACCCTTGCCAATACCCTCTCCTGTCTTTATTAGCCACTGTACAACGGGGACGGTGATGCCAAATAAAACTGCCATGGGATCCAGTGGTGTGGCTGTGTTCGGAGCACCTGTCCGGGGCAGGATGGTGGGGGGTCGTGGTGGGAGTCCCGATGGGGCTCTGCGGTCCCTCAGCGCAGCAGCCCCAGCACGGCCAGGGCAGCGCTCTGCCCGCAGACGAAGGCACCGCCGAGAACGGAGAGCACCCCCCAGGCGATGAGAGCAGCCCTGCGGCGACACGAGCAGAGGCTGCTGGGGTAGAGCTGACCTCAGGAACGGGCCACCCCTGTACCCCAGCTCCTCGGGCTGTGGAGCTCTCTGCAGGGTCAGCCTCCTCTGCCTTGCTCCTCTGCACCACTCCCAGTGGATGGCTGAAGAGCCCAGCAGCCCCTCTGGGTCAGCCCCAGTCTCCACTGCAATGACACACAAACCTTGGTCAAAAAGCCAGCAGATGCCACCACGAGATCATTCCCAATTCTGCCTGTGCCCAGTGGCCCTGCTGAAGGAGCAGAGACCCACACCCACCACCCTGTGCTCGGGCACGGCCACTCACACACACCCCCAGCTCCATCCTATCACCACGTGCTTCCACCCCCATCCCCTCCCCGGCTCCAGCCCCAGTCCCGGGACCCCTGGGTCTGTACCTCCCTGATCCCTCCTCCCCCGGCACACAGCCCCCCTCAGCCCCATACTAAGCCCCTGGGATGCAGCACTCACCCCAAGCCCTGCTGCTGCTCAGTTGCAGGGTCCTCAGCACCGTGCTCCTTCCCGAACCGTCCTGGGCAGGCTGGGACTGTCCCCTTGCAGGCTCCATCGCCCCAGCTCGTGTTGCCCCCTCTCCTCATGACGGGCTCATGCTCTGGCAGGTCTCCCCAAGGGACCTCTCCAAGCCTTTGTCACCCACCTGGGTGCCCCTGCTCACCTTCTGCCTTGGCCCCTCCAGCACTTTGGCACCCTTGGGGGCACACTCACCCCTGCCCAGATGTCCATGGGCCCCCCAGAGCACCCTCCTGACCAAGGCCCCAAGGTCCTGGGGTGCTCCCTGCACCCCCCACATAACCTCCATCCTCACTCAGACTCTGCTGCTCCCCCAGGGGCACCAGAGACAAGCTTAAGCACACCCTTATCCCAAAACTCACCAGCACCATGTCAGGTCCCCCTGAAAGGGCTGCTGCTGTGCCCCAGCCCCTCCAGACAGGAGTGGTGATGGGGACACACCACCCTGGCACCACAGGCACTGAATACCTGATGGCCTCCTGTCTTGGGGCACCCTGCCCCTCTGACCCCCAACCTGACCTCCACCCCAGCTCCCACCAGGTGTCCCAGTGCCACCAAACCCCACAGCTCTTCTGCCCCTAAAGTCACTCTGGTACCTGGGCACCTCCTTGATGCCTGGACACAGCCCTGGTATCCAGGCACATTCCCAGGCGCAGCCCCAGCAGAGCACTTCCCTCCATACCCAAATCCCCCTCCTTGCAGGGTTCCCACCTTGACCAGGGTGACCCCCAGGGATCTGCCTGGTCCATGGCCCATGGGATACCACACCCTGCCCCTTCCCCTGCCCCTTCCCCTGCCCCTTCCCTTGCCCCCACCGCTGCTGAACACACCGACACTCACTTTTTGCGTGGCCCGAGGCTGCGGGTCCCAGTCATGCACACGAGGCACAGCCCTGCTGTCAGTGCAGAAGCTCAGCCCCAGCAGCACAGCACCCCTCACCCAGCCTCATTGCATTGTCCCCCACAAGCACAGCCCTGCACCCCCAAAATGGGGCCAGGACAGGGCAGCTTCCACTGCAGCGATGCCCTTGGCACCAGTGACCCCACCCTGCTTTCCTCCCTCCCCGTGCCTGCTCTTGCCTGGGAAGATGAAGATGAAGAAGGCGCTGATGCCCCCGATGAGTTCGATGACTTTGCCAATGTCAGGGACGAACAGGGCGATGCCGAGCGTGGCAGCCATCCAGGTGACCGTCAGTGCCACCCGGCTGCACCGCTCGTGTGCCTCAGACACTGCCACGGCCCTGCGCTTCGGGGTTGCCCACAAGTCCTTCACCACGGATCTGGGAGGGAGGATTGTGGGGGCTGATGGCACCCGGGGGAGCTGCACCGGTTGGGGGGACACCCGGCTTGTCACCACCCCCCTCACCTGCCCAGCAGCACCACAATGGGGTAAATGGTGACAATGGAGACGCCAAAGAGCAGGCGGGCGACGATGACAACCGGGTCATTCCCTGGGTAGGACATCAGGACATCGGACGCCACGGCCTTGCCGAAGGTCAGGTAGCCATAGAGCCCTGCTGACAGGGAGGTGGGGGTGGGCGGCTGTGCAGCGAGCAGGACAGAGGAACCACGAGGAGGATGGATGAGCCAAGGGGAGACGGGACCCCCGGGGCAAGGAGGAGGTGAAGGGTTTGGTGCTGGGGTTACCAGTGAGGGAGTAGATGAGCAGGCAAATGAGCATGGAGAGCACAGAGACGGCGACCCAGTGGGAGAAGCTCTTGTTGCGCATGCTGCTGTAGATGGCCACACATGCCTCGTGGCACTGCAAGGCAAGGGGGGACGGCGCTGGGGCCCCATGCAGGGACAGCCCCCACCCCCAGCATCCTCCCTCCCACCTATGGGTGCCCTGTCCTGCTCTGCCCCATTCCCAGGCAGTTGTGTCCTGCCCCGCAGCCACCTCTGGTGACAGCCACAGGTCCCCTTCCTCTAACCTGCCCTTCAAGGGACAGCATCCCCATGGTCTGGGATGCCATGGGGGGCTGCCAGCACTGCCCTGGCAGCTGCAGCCAGAGGGGCCAGGGTGACCTACCTGGAAGCCAAAGCAGATGGTGGGAATGACGCTGAAGATGGAGGTCCAGGAGGAGGACCTGTGGCATGTGGAGAGGAAGCACAGAGCAAAGGGCATGAGGCTCTCATGGAGAAGGAACCTTCGTGTCGTAAACTGTGTGGCCTGGATGCCACTATGGGAATCTCTTGCCCAGTGATTCTGAGAGAAAGGGGTGAAATCTGGGGCTGGGAGCTACCATCCACTGTGAGCTGTCCCCAGCTCAACCCCACCACACAAAGGGCCCAGGGCCACCCCTGCCCTGCCTCCAGCCCTGTCCCATGTCACTGCTCATGCCATGGAGTTCAGGGCAGGAGGGACATGGGGCCGACCCTCCTACCTGGAGGGCTGGGGGGGGTCAGTCAAACTCAGGCTCTCTGCCTGCAGGTAGTATTTCAGGATGATGACCAGGGTGAGGTAGCAGGCAGCCAGCGTGCCCAGGATGCTGCCAGGGCATGGGAGAGCATCAGCACACAGCCAGGAGGAAGGGAGGGGGGTCTCCCATGGCCCCTCAGGTTCCTGGGAGGAGGTAACCCAAGGTACAGGGTACCTAGGCGTGGGCCACCACAGGGATAGCCCAGGTGATACCTGGAGTACTTCTGGAAGCCAATCTCTCTAGGGACGGAGAGCGGGAAGATGACGAGGACACAGAGAGCCGAGAGGGTGAAGCGCTGGTCCACGTACCAGGGGGGCAGCTGGGGGGCCCCGCTCAGTGTCCCATTGGGGTACAGGGAGTCACACACTGTGGGGGGCAGCAGGGGGTCAGCTGCACCCTGAAAGATGGCCCAAGGAAGTCGGGAGCATCACACCATGGCAGGACCAGGGAGCCCCATGTCCTCAGAATTTCCAGGAACACCCTGGGGGTGACCCCAGCCCACGTGGGACCACCTTCCCCTCACTCCTGAGAGCTGCCGGCCCCAAGCCAGCCCCAAACACAGAGAGGGGAAACAACTCACGTTTCTCCAGCTGGTCGCCCACCACCCTGAGGAGGGCCACGGAGATCATGAAGAGGTTGAGGAGGAAGCAGACCTCACAGAGCTTCCCCACAGCCGCCCCGCACACGGCCCGGACCACGCCCTGGTAGGTGGGCTGGGCGCTGAGGGCTGCGGCATAGCCCAGCACCGCCAGCCCGCTCACCAGGAACACCAGCGAGCCCTGCGGGGACAGACCCGGCAAGAAGCACCACGCCGACCCTCCGTCACCCCTACACCAGAAGGGGACCCAGCAGGCCCACGGCCAGGGACCAGGTCACCGGCCAGATCACCTTGTGGCCCTGGGTAACTCAGGTCAGCAAAAGGATGGAGACACAGCCTTATGTGATACTTTGGGTTTAGATTTGGGGGTTTGGGGCATGTACGGGAGCAGACACCCATTTACTTTGAGTTGCGCTACAAGCCAGCTACAAGTGTGGCTTCAGCTGCAAAGAGCATCCCTAAGGCGGCACCACAACTAAGGCTGCTGCACCGCTGCCCTCGCCGGGGTCGGGACGGGGGTGCCGTGCGAAGGGGGTCCCCGCCAGCTCCCTAAATACCAAAGCAGGTGATGCCCCTCTCCCTCCGCCCCCTCCGCGGACCGGCGCCCCTCGTCTCCCTGTGGGGCTGCCGCTGCCCGCAGCCCCTCGCCCCCGTGTCCCCCCGCCCCGAGTCCGCCCTTACCAGCTCCACCAGGAGGGCGGGGACGGCCCCGCCGGCCCTGCCGAAGGCCCAGGGGAAGCTCAGCAGCCCCGCGCCCAGCGCAGACTTGAGCAGGATGAAGACGGCGCCGGCGGAGGAGAGCCCGGGCGAGGAGAGCCCGGCGGAGCCCCCCGCCGCCGGCAGCAGGGGCCGGCCCTCGCCCGCCGCTCGCTCCATCGCGGCGCCTCCCGCAGGGCTGTGCCGGGCGGGCGGGGGAGCGCGGCCCCTCCGCAGGGCCCCCGGGGGCGGGCGCGGGGAGCGCGGGGCTGCGCGGACCCCCCGCCCCCGCGGGCAGTGGGGAGGGGGCGCCGGGGGACGGGCGGGCGGGACGCCGCCGTGGGAACCCCCCGGCAGGAGCTCACCCACGGACAGCCCCGTCCCGCACCCCCGGCTCTCAGAGCGCTCCTACAGAACACAGCGGCCCGTTCCGCTCCCAACGCGGGGCCGGGGCAGGTGGGCTGCGGGCTCCCGCTCTCACTATCCCCGAAATTATCACCACAGGGCTGGGCGGCCTCCCTCATCCTGCTGTGTTCACCCAGCCATGAAATTGCCACCACGGGGCATTACGGAGTGCCCCGGGAAGGGTGAGGGAAGGCAGCTGGAGCTCACACTCCTCATCACTCGTTGGGTGCAGGATGAGGCCAGCACCCCTGCGTGTGTCCGCAGCAGCTAAAAGCCCACTGGTGCTTTTTTGCACTGGGAGACCTTGGAGGGGAGCCATCCCATCCCATCCCTTGCTCCAGGCAGGCAAAGGGGATGCCAGGATAACAGGATGGGGTGACTGATGCTGCAGAGGACCTGCACAGAGGAGGCTGCACCCCACAGGAATGAGGGGCCCATCCCCGACACGGGGAACACACGGCAGCTCTGTGCCACTCCTGGCACATGCCACTGCCCCAGGGCTCAGCACACAGGCCCTGGTGTTGGCTGACAGCCCCTAATACATTTTTGATTTCCCAAATATGTGCCCTTCTGATCTCGGTAAGACGGATAAAGAGACTTTAATCAGCTGCTGGAGGAATTATGGATGGCTAATTGTGCCTGCCACCTCCATTACATCTCTGCCGCCTACAGGGCTTATAAACACTTAGAAGGGCCCTTCCAATCCTTCATTAGCTGCACACCAAAGGCTTCGGAAATAATTGGCCTCTACGACTTAGAAATTGGCCACTGGGCTGTAAAATACCAGCCACTGGGAAAGGCTCTTAATTCGGACTGGCGCTTTGATACAGCTTGGTTCTGGTTTCAAGGCTGCAGTGGAGCTATAATCTCTCATTAGTGCTGTGATGAGGAGCAGGTCTCCTCATTAGCACCGACCTGAGAGGTGCCACCAAAGCTTTCCAATCTCCCTCTGATGGAAGAACCTCAAACCAAAGGGGTGCAGCTCATCTCCCACACCAACACAGCAGCCCCAGACTGCTCTGCTCAGTGGCTCTATGCTTCCTCTCTTATATTTCTCCCATTTCTCCCTTTTATCTGGGTGCTCCAGCCCCTGGGCTGCAAGCTATAACCTGAGGGTCCCTGTGGGTTGGCAGCTGTACCTGCTGCTGTGTCCCCTTGGCAGGTGGAAAAAGGGCTGTTAATGTTTTCCACATTATTATCTTTGAAGACTGTAGAAGGTACATAAATGCAAATGGACAGTCCTTGTTTCATACAAATAAAAACACTGACCACAATTATGCTTTGCTCCCTGCAATCCCTTGTGAGGTCTGGCCCTTGAGATTTCATACCTTTACTGACAGATTTTTTACAACCTGGACAAGTTGCACAGCTGCTGCTGCCTGGTCCTACAAGAGACCCTAATGCCACAGGAGAGATGCTGAAAACCCCCTCCCTATCATGGATCTATGTTCAGAAAGGGAGGAGCAAGAGGCTCCAGCCCCACGGGGATGGCACAAGCAGCCCAACCTTGGGACCATCTTCTCAGCCCTAATGAGCTTCCACTAATGGCTTCAAAGCAAAAGCTCAGTGCCTTCTCTGCCATGGCAACAGGATGTTGCCTCTTCCAGTGCATCCTCCAGAAGAGAAATGCTAGAAAAAGGCAACCACTCTTCAAGTTAGGGAAAATTGGTTTGCCCAATCTTTTTTGCAGGACACCCATGCACTGCCAAACCCTATCCATGGCTACCTGGGTAGGCTTGTCCCAGACTACATGGAGCAAAGTTCTCTATTGCAGTGCCCTTCCCACAGCCCACCCCCATCCCTGGTCGTAAGCCCTAAGAGGATGGGTGCAGTCAGACTGCCCAGCAGGGCTGTCCCTGCCTCCTCTTCCTCCAGCCATGCCCAGAGCTGCCCACGAACTCACCCAGGACCGTTCACCAGTGCACACTGCTTACCTGCCCAGGCTGCCATTCCATTCAGAAATACAGGCAGCCACCAGCTCCTGGTTCCTCCTAGGAAAAGGTGCTCATTTGGAGCAATGATGAAAGCAGTTGGCAGGGAAAACCTCACAGATTCACTACAAAAGAGAGAAGCTATTTAAATTATGGCAAAATTAACGGCACCGCATGGACAGGGGAAACTTGTGCCTGCATCCTTATTTAAGCCAGTGACAATTCACAGGCTTTCAAGCAGGACAAACCAAAAGAGACTGCGTTTTCACCTCTGTGACACCACTTCATGCTGTTAGGTGCCATCCCCATGACAGTTTTCTATAGAGCTCTTCGGGAGCTCTCTCCTTATCATGTGCTGCTGAGTCTTGAAGGTTTCCAGACCTCTGTGCTCACTCAGAGCAAGCACTGTTTATATGACTGCCCAGATAGTCCTACAAAGGAAAGTCTGCAACTAGGGATACTGCTGGTAAGGACAAAGATATGGTGGGAAGAGAAGTGACATGAAAATCTTCTTTACTCAACAATTTGCTCTCTTTGACTGCCAGTGGAAAGAAGAGCCACTTAGCACATTCTCTTTGCTTCATATAGATAACATATTTATTGAAAAATCTGCTTCACCAACAACGGTGAAATCATGACCAAAAATTACAAAACATCATGGTAGTTTGCTTTATAAAAATAAACTGCAGGAGTATGCCTCACTGATTTGTACTGGTCTCTCTCAGCCCCTTCCTCCTTTAATGGTGCACGTTATACTCTTCAGCATAATACCATTCTAGAAAATTGCATTCCATCCAAAAAAATGCACTTGTTTTTCCTTAGCAGAGGTCCTTAAAGTGACTTTTCCCCCGCCCTCCCCAACAATAAATATAGAAAATAGCCTCTAAACAAATAAATTTTAGTTTGGTCAGCTTAAAAAAAGGTCCATTTTCCCCCTCTTGGGATATGTAGTGACTAAGCAGCCATTTAAACAGTATTCAAGTCTTTGGTGGCTTCAGCTGCTTAAAGCTGCAGTTTTATGTACAGATGATCAACTGAGGTTCTTTTTTTCTCTCCACAAACCAAAGACTATGAGATGATGTCAGGTGCACATTCGCTGCACCTCCACTGGGAGCGATCCATCGCCCCAGAAAGCGACCGGTCAAAGGAGGTCATCTTTGGCAAGGCAGAGCTTTCACACAGAGGGTGTCTTTGGTGGATGAACCTGCTGCATCAGCTGCGGTCGCTTCACACGCGGTTTCCGTCTCTTTGGCCTACTCTTGGCTTTGTTGATCTGCACCACAAAGAACGCCAGGACCACCATGGCACCGAGAAAGGCAAAGACAGGAATGGTCTGTCCCACATCTTGGTTGTACCGGCCTGGCATTATACCTAGAAAGGCAAAGAGGTTTGGAAGGCAGCAGTTCAGCAGTTACCATGTGAGCCACAACGTCTTTGTGGTGCTAATGCCATCAACCAAAAGGATCTGCCGGTAACTCTTGTTCAAAGCCCAGGCAGCCATTAATCAGATTACATTTCAGACAGGAAGATTAACAGCTGCAGACCGATTAGCGAAGATCAGATGGGATGCTAACCTTAAACAAAAGCACCAGCATTTCCACCTTGACCTATTTGGGCACATGAAAGCATAGCCCAGATTTCCTCTGTAACAACAATCTTCTGTTTTGCATTAGAAGAGAGATGCAGACACTTGACCATAATCTTACTACTAAGTAATTGCTGTAATTCAAATCCTGATGGAACAAGGAAAAGTGATTTCATGCTTGCTTGCTCCAGAGACAGTGCACACAATGAGGATGAGCTACAGAAACAAACCCTTCATTTTTACAGGTGTCTCTGGTCTAGCAGCTCAGATTGGGAAAAGAATACATATGAAGCTTTCCAACTGCTTCCAGCTGGGCCTGCAGAGCCAAGCTTGTACAGGAGAGCTGCCCACCTGAAAGCTGTTTTGAGTGCTACACATCATTTGTTAGTGTAACAGCTTGCCCAAAGCACCATTCTGACAAACTCTTCTGGACTCTGCTTTTGAGCGCTCACAGAAGGAATTCTGATTAGCAGTGGGTATGTGGTCACAGCTCCCAAGGACAGGGGCTGCTGCTGACCCATCAGTCTGAACAGCACCCAAACAAACCTCAACTGTCAAAATGCACCCACCAAGATCTTCCTCCCAGTATGTCATGCACACTTTCTATTGAACAAAATATTCATAGGCAAAAAAAAAATCTTCATCAGCCAGCCTTTTGTAATACAGCCATCCTATTATTTGCATGTTTTTCACAACTGAAAATAAACAGTGCCCTCTCATATGACTGCACTGTGTTTTGGGTCTTTTGCAAAAGCAAAACAGCAATTTTCAAACTTTTCAATATTTACCTCCAGGAATGTCCCAAGCTCCACTTTCTCCAGGGGACAAGGGTCTCACTTGGGGTCGGTTCTGTCGAAAACTGGGCAATGCCACTTTATCAAGGTCAATTGACAGTAATTTTTGATGTTTCCAAAGGTTGCTAGAAGAAATTTAAAGACAGAGGTGTCTGCCCACTTACTTCATTAATGCAAAGAATTTTGTAGCAATATATAGAGAAAGTGACAGTACATACACAACCTACATATAACTCACTAGCCTGGACCCGAATGATGACCTGATCCACTCTTTAGGTTCTGCAGCTTGCAGGCCTCCAAACTTCAATTCAGACACCACAGGGACACAACCTAGATTAGCAACTATTTACCAGCAACTCTCTCTCTTGCACACAGACTTCCAAAAGTAACCACCGGCAGCCCAACAGACAAGCAAGGGCTGTGTGCTGAGCACTTTCCTTCAAGGGACTGACAAATGGCACAAGAGACAGCAGCACTAGGAGAGCTGTCCAAGAAGATGCTTCAGAAAACTCTTTCCAAGCCACACGATGACGATGGATTTCATGAAGACTGTTCACTCGAAGCTGGAATCACTCCATCACAACAGCGACTTGTGAAGTTATTTTTAAAATCCCAGAGTTTCATAGTGTAGCTATTAGGTGAGTCAGAGTTATTCACTAAAGAGGCATTAATCATTATTTCCTCTTTGCAATCCGGTATTTCTCTAGGAAAAGGCATTACAGCTGTCCCTTTCAAAAGCAGATAGAACAAATCATTTTTCAGCTGAACTCAAAAGTGAGACTTCTTCTGTAAGAAAGACATATACTAACCTGGGGGCAGTTTCATTCAAAGGCTGTGGTTTGGCCCAGGACAGATGAGGACAAGCAGGAAGGGAGCGGGGTTTAGGGTCTCCCAAGTGAGCCTCGAGCACCTTTGAGTATCGATGCAAATGGTTACCTGCAACTCACAGCAGAGGGAGACTGGCTTACCCAAAGACAGGCAAGATAAGAGTTACCAACACTGACCCTGGGCTGAACAGTGCTGCTGTAAACCCAGCAGCTGCTTACAGCAATGACAACTCATAGCTAAATATCAGTTAGAATTAACCTAAGGGTACCTTACAAAACAGTAAGAGTCTACACCTACCACAGCAGTTAATCCAAGTTTTGCTGGCAGCATGTGAGATAAGACTGAATGCTTTATAATGCTCTGTAGCTACTAACTAGAATGCCCCCCAGCAGAACCAGGCGTCTAAACATACCTACTCTATGAACAGAGCATTTTCTTTAGTCTGATCACAACTATTACCACAACAAAACCCTACAATATGTGCTCTCTTCTAGCAAAACAGCAGAACACTGCAGAGCTCACAACAAATTAACCTTACTGGCACATAACTCAATGGGTCTGCCCCAGCCTTCCTGCCCTGACAGCCCCTCAGCTGCGGGTTGTGCTCGGCCACTCGGGCTCTCACCTTCCATGCGCTCGGGGAGGGAGAAGCCGGCTCCCGCCGGCGGCCGCTGCCTGTTCTCGGAATGGCTGAGGCTCGGCGGCATCACCCCGTAGGACGTGTACTGCAGCAGGGAATCCAGGAGCCAAAAGCAATCTGTGGATTTCACAGTCCCAAGCCCCAAAACAAGATATGCATTATGCCACATTTAAAATGGCTTATCTTTCTGCTAAGAAGGCTTTAATGACATTTAGAATTACAATCCATTTTTCTGGCTCTTGCTTTTCTCCTGAAGTATCTAGGCTCACTTTCAGAAAGATTCAACTTTCAACACACACCCCACATTCCCCTGCAACACACAAACACAACATTAATCTGTTCAGTCTTAAAATATCGTCCCTTGTGTAGCAAACCAGGCTCTTTTGGGGAGCAGGACATAAAAAAATAGGTCCCAAATACAGGAATTCCAGGTTGTGCAAGGCCATCCAAGTTTTGGCAAAAATCATGAGGTTTTTCAGTGGAAGCAAAGAAAGCTCTGAGTTTCTGGTACAATTTTTAACAGGGAAATGGAGAAGCAACTGTTTTTTTGAAAAGACAAAATAAATACCGTGCAAAGAAAAGTAAGAACAAGGTAGTGTTTACAGTGCAAGGATATGACTCATTTGCTTTCTCAAGCTTAAAAAATAAACAAACAAACAAAGGAGAAACATTCTGGCTACATCCCAGCTGAAGGTACAAGCATAACCTACAGCAGCTGTGGTACAGACCAGGCTGGGAATCAACACCACAATACACTTGATCATGGTTTTTCTTTGCACTTCAAAAGCACATAATCCCTCATTTAGATTCTCTCCTGAATTATTACTACCTTAATCCAGAGCTACCCCTAAGGAAAAAGCAGTCCAGCTAGTTCACAACTCTAAAGCTTCCCTTTGCAGGAGTAGGACAATGCCTTATCAGCTATTTCCACCACACAGCAAAGTATTTTTCTCAGAACTTCTGCCCCCAGGAACAGTTGGCTGGGAATGGGAGCTAATCTTCATAATCCCAGTGTCCCTTAAACCCTCATCTTTGATTTTTCAAAGAGGTCAAACAGATTTTAAGGATTTATATTCACAAATGTTAGGAATTTTCCTCAGTTAAAGCCACCATGTCTCTGTAGGAGACATGGCTCCTGGTTCACAATTTAAAAGCTAATTTTAAAGGATTTCTTTAGAGCATTCCACTCCTTCTTGCTTCAGACGTCACACTGAATTTAACAGTATTAGGGAGGTCACAGAGCATTATTTTCTATTACTTAATTTAAAGCTATGTATCTTCTCTTTTGTTATGTGCTTTCAATAACCTCCAGCAAGCACTAAAGCACCAATACACAGGTGTTAGGGCAACTCACAGGAAGCAACCCAAAGGCAGATAAGGAAAAATCAGAGAATTCTTTAAAAACCCCAAAATGTATGGTAGAGAAAGAAATGAGCTACATATGGAGAGCTCCCTTAGGCAGCAAGTTCCTTTAAACTTAAATAAATTAGGCAAGGGATGGATTGCATAATGCAGTATTTTAAAATGTCAGTGACAAAAGCTTAAAAAATGATAGATGTACTTTTCATCACAAAAGGAAAATTCAGTTCTGTTCAGTGCAAATGCAGAAAAAGACTTCACATATTGGATTATCTTCCTCCCCTCAAGCCACAGATCTACCAGCTTGTGCTTTACATGTCATGAGAAACCTAAGCAACCTCTTAAAAATTTGAAAAGTCAGATCAAACAAACTGCTAGAAAAAAGATTTTGTAAGAATCAACCATAGTGTGTAGGCAGAGAGTATGGCTTCTCTGGGAGCCACAGAAAACACACACACACACAACTCACACACTTACTACCTAAAGTTGCAAACAAATGCTTTGACAACAAATGGAAGTTCCTACTTTCTGACATATTTACACCAGCTGGTTTGTGTCAAAGTAGGATAACCTGAAAACAGTAATGCACAACTGAAACACTGAACATTACCACAAATCCTCACAGAAAACATTGCAAAGGGAACAAGGCAGGAGCAAGGTGCAAACTCAAGAAATAAAATCCACTGTTCTATAAAAACATTCTGAAGGTGTAACTAGGGAAAAAGTAAAAGGATCTCCTAATGGCCTCTTCACAACTTCAGATAAAGAATGTGTAACTGTTAGTGCCTTCTGCAAACAAAAACACCCCAAAAAAGCAAAAAAACCGACAAACCAAACCTCCCTTGCAAAACAGCCCACCCCAAAAATCAGCCCCCAAAGCTTGTGGAACAGAAAAGAAAAAAGTGTGTGTGGGAAACAGTCCCATCTATCAGAGGTCTCTTTAATGTGGGGTGTGCTCTTCTGCTGTAAATGCACCTCACAGCATTTCAGTAGAGCTCTGCAGAACTGAGATTAATCCCCGGTAAGGAATATTTAGAGTCCCTAAAAAAACCACCTACTTCTGGTGGGGGCTGTAAAACCCCAGAGGACAGCTGTCAGTGTAGGACAGGGACTCTCCCTGCGTGCCAGGGCTCACACACCTTTCTGCCGATGGCTGTCATCCAGGCAGTTGGAGTCGCCGTACAGAACTATTCTGCCACCACCTTCTGAAGGGACTTGGTAAAGCCCCAAAATAGGGACATTTTCAATCACAGCAGTCTCCTGTTTTAAAACTTCAAGACCTAAAGCAAAGCACAAATAAATTTCATAGCCTGCAGAGCATCAGTATCAATCTACCCATAAAACAACACAGCCTGCATTTTTCCAACTGACAAATACAACAATGCCCCACATCATGTCACACGTTTTTGCAAGAAGTTTTCAAAACCCCCATGATGTTATTATAAAAATGAAACTGCTCCAAGATCCTGATTGTAACGTTTCCTACTGATAATAATTTTTTTTCCTTTCATTGGTGGAGAAGAAGACAATACCTCACAACCTGTATTATCTTCAACAAGCTTGAATGAAAAATTCTAGTATCTTCAGGAAAAGATTTAAAATCAAAATATTCTGCTCTTTATGTTGTTTCCATCCCTCTGCAGAATTCTACAGAAAGCTGGTTTTAGGTTAAAGGTCTTCTACCTTTAACATCTGTTTCAAAAAACAATGACAAATTTCAAATTTGTATTTGAAATTTATCCCATTTACTTGAGACACTGTGTTTAGATAGCAGAAGCAAACCAGAGAGCTCTTCTGCTTCATGAATTGCAATGAAAAGGATTCAACAGAAAAAGCAGGTCTAGCAGGCTACTTGTTAAATAGACACTTTGTCTTTCTCTCTCTCACATAAGGAAACACCTAAGTCATCAGCACACAGGGATATTTTCTTTCTTCCAAAAGGCTCACACAGATGAGCTCTACTGTTCCAGAAAATTTCTCCACTAGGTAATCACCTCTGCTGCACACTGTAAGTCAAAAATACAATGAACTCACTGATCTTCTCTGGCAGTTGCTGAGTCCTGTCAGGAGCACTGCACGTGTTTCTGCTCTCACACTTACACTCTACACCCATCTGCACAAAGCTGACCTGCAACACCCTAAGAGTTCTGACCATTTACTCCTGCACAGCACTTCCTAAAGGCTCAACAAATACAAGATCTATTTTTTGAACCGCCTGCTGCCATTGCAGTTCTGAATTACCCCCTCACAAATGAAAGGATATTATGATCAAAGAGAATGGAAATGCATAGAGAACAGATCACTCAAGTCTGAGACCACAGGCATCCTGTATGCATAAAATTTTCCCTTATGAGAGTTTAGCTGGTGACATTTTGTCTACTAAAATTTTCCTTATTTATATCCTTAGATCACCACAGCTACCACAACACTCATGCTAAATATGGCAATGATCAGGGAATATATTTCAGTAGCACTTGAAATTCGTGAGAAACATGAGCAAGTAACACAATTACAACACAATTCCTCCCCTTCCAGAGACACATGTACATGCAGATGTGTTTCCATACAGCAATCACAATATACACCTGGATACTATTGTACTATACAACAATTGTATCCAGAGTCACACTGCAGCTGCCTGTGAGGCATCAGCTACGTGTTCTAGGCAAAATGAAAAAATGCAAAAATAAACCCTGTCAACGCGGTTTTAGATTTATTGTTTTTAGACCTTTAGACTTTGCAACTTTGCTCGTGCACTGACCCCAAAGTTCTACTCAAAACACGGAGAAAAGCACAAGGAAGCTCATACCTTGATCCTTGAAAGTCTGTGCAATGACGATGCCATCTTCTGGGAACTTTGCAATACTGCACCCTGACGCGTAATTCACTGGAAGACATCGCAAAACTGCTGTTTAGACCAAAAATGACACTCCCTCCCTTTCCCACCCAACAAGCCCAAGAGAAAACATTCCCAGAAACACTGCACTGAATTTGCACATTTCAACCAATGTGTGTATTTTCAGAGAAAGCATTGCTAAGCACAGCTTTCACAGGCTCACTTTTACACACTGTTTTCAAATCTTTCAATTTAGAAGGTTGGCATTACCTTTTTTTAAACAGAAAAGCTTAATTAAATACCGTGAAAAAGTCTACAAAGGAAGAAATAATTTAAGAAATCATTTACAAGACTCTTCACTGAATTTGAGTGGTTCCCTTGACTCTTGCTCAACCTCAAACTTGCAGAAAACGATTTTCCAAACACCCCGCTGTAGCCTTTGTAGGCAATGGACTCCAGTACTCACTTTCATGACTTGCCATGGTAAAATCTCCTTCATACAGCCCATCACTAAAGGCCATATTCCAGACAGAAAGCAGATCATTGAGAGCTGGTATATTAGCACCTCCAGTATCAGGCATCCACCATTGCCTGTAAAAATTACAATGTAACACTGTTCATTAATAGACAGAATATACACCTAGAGTTTGGATAACAAAAAGTCACGTCTTCCTGCATACAGACTTTTCCAGAGCCATTTAAATAATGAACTACATCTCAAAGCCTGATTTAACTCCAGGGGCATCTGAGCAGCTGTTCTCTCTGACAACAATGCTTTTGAGTAAAAGCTAAATAATACTGATGTAAAGTTCTCACTGCAGTTCAGCTGCATGAAAAACTTCAATTTCCTAGAAAGAAATTCACTCTTATGCTCTTTGTTTGGCTGAGGTAAAAATGACAGTCACGTATCTTGCTTCTCATTTTTATAATGAAGCAAAATGTCATATATTTTTTCTTTATACAATACATGAAATAATTTCAGTAATGGGTACACAACCTGGTGATACTCTTGCAATGCACATTTTCTTTCTATTCTGCTCCCCTAAAGTAAAAACACATCCATTTTTATTTGTTGGTTGTGTCTCCAATTTCTTATTTCTTTTCATTGTAAATGTTTTTCTTGGCATTAAAAGTAGAATACAGTACCAAAGAGGACTTCACAATCACAATAAAATATGTAGCTTAAAATAGCTCCTTAAGCTGTAGCTTAAGGTCAGTTCTGCTACTTAAGGTAGCACCTTCTTACAGGTAACATCCAAGTGCTGAAGTACAGCGCATCACATGTGGGATTTTTACGGTAATATGTGCAATTCTATGGCATTTTATTTCCCAAAGAACTTGGAAATAAGTCAGTACCTTGTGTTTTCATCATAAAACTTGACTTTTCTCATCACGGATGTGTTGTACCAGTCACTAAAGACTATCAGTGAAAGTCCATTATCAACATCCCTCCTCAACTTGGTGATCTCTTCAGGAAAATACTCTTCCTCACTGTCCACCATCAGTAAAGTCCCTGTGTGTAAAAGCAGAAACAGGAGTTCACCAGGCTGGTCACTGTAATGTTATCACTATTCACACAACCCACACAGGAGCCAACACAAATGCACATTCTGCACATTATCTGGGCCATGTGCCCTGCTCTGGCAGTTTACCTAACGAACTCATATTTAACAATGTAAATATAAGACAATTCAGTTTACAAATGTATCCAAAACTTAGTTTGGCAGCACAGGAAGTTACTTATGACTCCTGCTTGTGTGGTCTCAAGAACTGAATGCCCACATGTGTCAGGTGTGTGTTCTGCAGTTTGGTCTCACCCAAACACTCCATAAACTGAGCCAAACTGTGGCAGAGCTGGACAATGAGGGGATTCACCACTGCTCCAAAGCGGAGTGCTAATGCAGATGCACCCTTGTCAGGAGGTTTCACTTCTCCACTTCTAAAAGGCACTCCCCTCACTACTGCAGACTGGCAGCCAGGTAGACAGCAATTACTCTGAAATGTGGTTTGATTCACCCCTTGAAAACTACAGCTGCATTCTGGTAGGCTTGACTAAAGTGCCACTGCCACTTTGATATAACCCTCTCCCACTCCTGTGAATAAGCAAGCACAACCTTCCCTGCATCACTGAAAAAAACACAACCAGAAAAATATACTTTTATTCCCTGAACACATGCTTATGCTTTTGGACTGCTTCTAAATACCAAGCCCTTTTGCTTCTTCACTTTCTGATTGCCCAGAGGGGTGGTGGAATTTCCATCCTCAGAGAAAAGGCAAATCTTAACAGGATGATACCCTGAGCAATCTGATAAACCACTGGTACTGGTCCCATGTCTCACAGTTCCTTGCAGTTAAGCCAATTCCACAAGTCCAGGCAGTCTGCATTTGGAAAGCCTTCTGATAAAGATCCTGTAGAAATGGGACAGAGTGCACCCTCACCAAGTGTGAAAACAATATAAGCTAGGGACAAGTGGCAGATGGACCACAGATCACTGAGTTGTACTCCCCTCACTTCTTCTTCAGGAAATTCTGAAAGCCCAACAAACTACTGTCAAATGAGGTACAACACAAGGGTCAATCGGAGGAGAGAGAAGTCCCCTAACGCTACTCTCTATCAATTAGAAAACTAGAGGTCTCAGAAGAAACACTATTTTGCTACTTTTCTAAGGCCTAACATTTATGTATCCATTTGCACTTCCACTGAACTCTAAAAGCAGTGGTGAGATATTCACTGAAGAATCAAGATAAACAAAAGATTATTACTGGCAACAGTTTCGGAACTGGCAAACTCAGGAGCATGCACCTTACAGTGCACTGAAGAACATCACAGCCCAAAAGAGAAATGGGTTTTTGGAGCATGCCACGGTTAAACAAGGGGCATATGGGAGCAGAAAAGAGCACAGACAGCTTGGTCTGTCCCCTGCCTGGCCAACCTATCAAATTTCCTTCCTGATTAACACAGAAACAAACCACATACTGCTTTGCTATCACATACGGTTGGATGAACACTTTACCCACTCTTTTATGTAATCAAAGATCGCTAAGCATAAAAAGAGAACCAGGACAGACACCCTTGATTTTAGTCTGTTAAACAGGTCATGCTTCATTTTGACTGTGCCAAAATCTTTTGGCAAATTCAGTTCTGCCTTTGTGGGACTGAATACAGAGGGGCTTTTAACCCACTCAAAGGCTGGCTTTCCCTCTCTTTTTTTCACGATAAGGACAGAGAACTGCACTAATTCTACTGAACTCCCAAGCAAGCTTCTCCACCAATACTCCACACAACTAAAGATCAGCACATAAATAATAAATACTCCCACTGCCAAAATACTTTTCTACTACCATTAGAATTTTTATTTGTACCCTCAAAACATTTTTGGTCTTCCAAAGAAAGGCCATTTCAGGAAAAAGTTAACAGTGTGGAGAACAAGGCAATTAACTCATGCTTACCATACTGACTCGCATCAAAACATGTAAACGGGGAACCAAGAACCTCAACAAAGTACCCCATGCTCCTGAGGTGCTGGTACATGTCCCTGAAGTTTGTGTGGATATGGTCACCATTCCTTAGAAAGAGAAGAGTGTTGAAGACATTTAGATCTGGCATGCAGAAATCTCATTTCCACCTTTCTGATCTTCTGAAATCCTGTCCAGCTGCCACATCTGCATCCTCCAAGCAGCTTTCCAAAAGCTTATGTCCTGGTCACTGACCCAATTAATCCTCACTGAGATACTGTTGCATGATTTTTCCTATGGATGCTTCCCCTCTCCATCTATGAAAGGCAGTAAGTCAGCCAAGCCTTGCCCTGCTTTGAAGACAGTCTCCTTCAGGAGACAAGGGGGCTCTTTTTGTCTTTTAAATTGCCAAGTTTGTTTGATAAGTGAATGCTGAAGCAGTTAATAAAGTGTCCCCCCTTAACTTCCTGGGAGAAATTAGGTCAGAATAGAAAAGCCAAACAAAAATCTCAGTATCTTAAATGAGCATTTCAAAAGCTTTTCATTTCATGTGAATAAAACCATAGAGCTCAAAAAACAATCCTGCACCAAAAGCATAGAGTCCAAGTGCTTTTCATGGATTTCTCAGAAAAGATAATCCCATGCCCCTCTGAAAAAGGCCAGAACGATGGCATTCAGTAAAGTTATCCCATATCATTAACACACAATCAAGAAGTACTGATTTAATAGAACCTGAGATAAATACCAATCTAACGGATCATTCTTCATCCTCAAATTATCCCTGGGGAAGTATCCTGGTGGATAACGGAGGTTATGATATTGATCCCAAAGGACTCGCTTACTACGAGGTGGAGTAGGAATAATCTTCACTTTTATTGGAAGCTTCACCGTTGAAGTCTGCTCTGCACCATTCTTAGACTGAAGGACAGAACAAACTACAGTGAAATCCTTTCTCCCCACAGGAATCAGTTAACCATGGATTGTGAAAGACAAAAAAACTGGAGGTACCAAATCTACTTTTAGTCACCAGTACCAGCTCCAGAGACAAAGAGATGGCTTTTGCCCTAAACTGCTGCAGTAATTTTTCTGCACTCAACAGTTTATAATTATGCTCAGTATGTAAAATACTTAACATATGTTGCAACTGTGATCTGGTTTAATTGTTCAAAACCTTGTAAGTTTCTCAGGAACAATTAAGCACGGTTCTAGAAGAAACATATTTAAACAATCTTTATCAAAATACATTACTTAAAATTCAGAATAAACAAATGAAATTATGCTGTTGGTCCCAAAGAGAGGTTTCCTGATTCTAAATTATATGCAATTTGCTCTCAATTATAAAGATCATTATTTGTACTCTCTAATTTTCTGACCCCAGTTTAACTTAGGCTTCAAATGCCAGGGCTAGAGCAAACCCTTAAAACCAAGGTATTTGTACATCAGAAAGCAGTTTTAATAATTCTTAACCCAGAAAATCCAAAATGCACAGAACTTACTTCATTTTCTGCAGGGGATGACACTGTGATCATAACATGACCCTGAGCAATGCCTTCCCAAGATGCTGCTTTCTTTGCTACAGAGATGGAAATTGCCAAGTATCCCGACCAAGGCCACAAGACAGGGGAATAGGAGAAAGCCACTTCGATGTTATCCCCATTTTGGGGGAGATAGGGCTGCCAGTCTGGCTGTGAAATGAACAATACAGAACACTGGTAACACAGCATTTGCAATGACTACTTTCTACACACATAGCCCTTTTCCTCTGCATGAAGTAACAAATATTAGCTCTTCTGAAGATTATGCCAAATTTAAAAATGCCCCCAAGCCCAAAAGTTTGGTGTTGTATCAGTGAATCAACCCAATCGTGACAGCCTCCATGACCCAGACTAGATGCTTTTCAGAGGCAGGACTGTGAGAAGCTGCCCAAGTGAACCTGCTTTAACATTCTGAGATCATGTGCAAAAATTTATTGGCAAGAACACGAGATTTCCTTTTGGTAACAAAGCCAGCTAACAGTGTAACAGACACGGGCCAATTGCACCAGCTGTGTGTATTACCGTGAGCTAATGATCCTGGCTAAGAGCTTCAATGCCCTTTAATGTAAGCTTGAATCTAAAACAGACATCAGGAGTCACACTAAAATGTTGAAAATAGGCTCATTTACATTGGCTGGAGTTACAGGACAGGTGTCTTGTTTAACTTTTATCAATTCTCAAATCTATTCTACATTTAAACCTACTTAATTAAAGGCCTCCCTAGCCAACCAACATGCTCAACATCACTGGTGTGAAAGAACAGGTTTGGCAGCAGAGCCTGGTTAAGCTGATACATTGAGATTGCTCTGACCCATGGAAAAGGCATGATTTACTGTCAGGATTCTTTACTGAGATCCTTTATGCTCCAGGATGAAAAAAAAAAAATTAGGAAAGCTTGTCCAGACAACTTTAAATGCTATTAGAGAATATAAAGAAATCTTTAAGTACATCTAAATTCAAACTGGTTTTGCAAAGATAAATGTTACACGCTCTTGAAACCAGTGCATTGCTTGAAAACTTGCAGACAGCTCGTGCTGACAAATCCTCCAATCTGGGTGCACCCTTTAATCAAACATTTTGCATCCCTTGCTCCCAGCAGTGAGATTTGTTCTATAAAATTCATAACTAAAATAGTATTTTCTGGGAAGCTTTTAGCAACATTACCAGTCAGAACTTGGAACAGTGTTAATACTTACCTTGTCTACAATTCTCCCTGTGACTCCCATGCCATTAAGAATAGTAACATTAACAATAGTTGGCATCCCTCCATAATATATGGGCTGAGAACAATAGGGCCACATGTAGGGACATTCGGTCAAGTCAATATAGCTTGGACTCAAACTACAGCAGGACAGAGGAGGGAAGATTTGAAGAGAAAAAAATAATCAATAAACAGAAGAAGAACATGCCACTACATGTAACTATGAAAAAGTTTCAGATAAACCATGCCAGTCAGTTTCCCAAGCTCTCACCTCACTTCCCAAATATGCCCCAAAATCTTCTTCCCTTCCTATTTTTTTTTTTTTTTAAAGTTTTGTGAAAAGTTTTTCGCACACAAAAAAGGAAACTTCTCAGTACAGGGAGAAGATCCTTATTCTCAAAAGTTAAAGCTTAAATACTTTTCCACTGTGTTCTTACATTATTCGTAACACCTAAGGATATAAGAGAAAATTATCATCCCCTACACTGCTATAAGTTAGGCAGAAAAAACTCGCGACTTTTCATCCCTTATCTTGTCAAAATTCATGCTTCAGATTAGACAAGATCTCTACAAATCCACGCTGTTGCACAAGCACAGATTGCTCAACTGAGTTACACATGCATCACCTGCTCTCTTAAACGGAAGAGAAAATTATAGTGTACCATTGATTAATTAAAGATTAAAATTAACCTGGCCTGTGGCTTATAGCTGTTGAGGATCTGATAAGCTCTTAGAAGATCCAATTTGCCATGTCCTTGTTCAAACATGTTGACTCCAGGAAGTCTCCGTGCTGATGCAATAAGGGCCTGCTTCATACTTGCTGGATTCACCATTTCACGCTTCTGAACTGTGCTGAAACAGGAAAAAATAGATCACAAAATCAGTTTGTTGTAAAATTCTCTGTTCATATTTGTCTATTATTGCTTGATTTCTCATAATACAAATGTAGAAGAGAGACAAGTTTCTGATATATTTCTCTTAAAAACTAATAATACATGATTTTTTCTCCTTACAATGTGCTCTACGACCAGCAGTCATTACAATTCAGGGCAGTATTTTTATATGCTAAATAAAATATCTGTCTTCCAAGGGGGAAAAATAGCTCTGTTGTTCAAACTAAAATGCACCATTTTTTGGAGGAAATATGACAGTGACTTTGAATTTTTTGCATGTTTCTCAAATAAAGGTTTGTCTCATCCATATGGAGTAGCAATGACGAACACAGGGTACGGACTTGCAGTTCCCACTTCAGTGTGCAACAGCTGACTTATGCAACAGGATAATGGCCATAAAACCCTGCATCCTATAAAATTTACAGGTACACAGATAATACCTGCTAAAGGTGCCTTCTTTGAGCAGCTGCTCTCTTACAACAGTTGACAGAAGCTCAGCAATTCCAAATGACTAAAAAATGTTCTCCCTAACTATATTCTCAAAGACCTAGCTATTATTTAAAACAGTTCTCAAGTTCTTCTCATGAAACATAGAGGCAGTCAGACAAGGTAATGTCTCAGGCAGAACAACAGTGATTTTATTCTCCATGTTTGTCTTCCTACATCTAAACACCATTTAGTTTTATTTGATGGACTCCTTTATAGGGAATTTTATGACCCTCCTTATTGGCATCTTTCTAGAGATTCTTATTTAAGACTTACCTCACTAACAGAGTGACAGCACCTGCCACCACAGGAGATGCCACACTTGTCCCAGAGAGGGAGCGGCATCCACCTTTCATACCAGACCCTCTCACTCCAGAGCCATAAGTAACAATATCAGGCTTCACTCTGCCGTAACCTCCAGGCAGCTCCTGTGAAAGAAAACAAATGGATTATTGCCCTAATGTAAATGAACACTGATGGCTTCATTTGGGCATTTAATTTAACTGCAGGTCATTCAGAAGTAAAATTATCAACTAAATTATCTGAGGTTCAGCATCACAGAATAGCAATTAACCTAAAGAAGGACTCAAGCTGTTTAGGACAAGTTCCCAACGTTTCAGCCTTACTGCTGCTCAGTATCTCTGCTAAGCATGAAACCACTGAAAAATGAGAACCACACTGCTACTTGCTACATAAAGAGAAACTTGTGACAGTCCCCTTCAACAACATCACAGTGCAAGCTCATCTGACATCATGTGTGCAGCAACCACCACCTCAGCTCCACAGGCAAGTAAGTGCAGTGTCACATGTAGCATCTGGAAATCCTAGGATTTTTAAACCAAAGGACAAGAGCAGGCCTCCATGTTTGCAGATTTAACCACACAGACAAGTCTTCACCATCAATCAAAAGGAACTGGATGTTTTATAAATTCATCAAAAATGTCAGTAGTGGTCAGGACTAATAACAAAAAACCCTGAAAAGAACATCAAGCCTCTTGCTTAAAGACTTACAATTTCTAACTATTCTGATCTCTGATGAAATCTTTTTCTCATTGGTTACTCCAACACACATAGGATTGCATATTCTACATAGGATTGCCCATTCAGAAAAGGTTGCCCTTCCAAGGGCCTTATTTTGGCTGCAAATGTGAGTGGCCATCATCAAAATCTCTTACCCAAGTGGTCATTCCCCTAGATGAAAAGCGAGCTATATTATCTTCAAAGTCAATGCCACCTACTCCTATCACATCCATCTGGTCAGCAGGATTATTTAGAGTCCTAGAATAAGTTGGGAGACAGGAATAAAAAAAATCAAAACAACACCCAAAAAAACAAGATACAGTCATAAGTTTATCCAGGTAACAGAAGTGCTGCCATCAGATTTTTCAGATACTTATATTTCACAGGTGACAGCAACTTACCAGGCAGTTATTAACTCAGTAACTATCAAACCATGTACCTTGAAGACAAAACAAAATCTAGTTCTGGGCACTTATTTTAGAAGTACACCACAAATTGTTCTGGGTTGATCCCTTCTGTATTGCTTAAGTCCAAGATCAGTACCCAAAGTTGTCTGCTCACTCTAACAGGGAAATGTCAGCTGGAAGCACTGCCATTCTTCTTTTGCTGACTTTCCACTGTTTCAAAGAAAAACATTTAGTTAAGTACTTCACAAAATGCGAGTAATAAGGACAGTGAAAAGAGTTAAGTTTAACTTGAGTCACTTTCTAAGATTAGAGAAAAAAGGAGAGAAAACTTCCTGACCAAGCAGAACTACTTCCAAACCCACATAACAACACAGTTGGGTCTCTTTGAAGCGGTCGCTGACACTCACCCATATAAAGGGCCGTCGTTGCCAATAGCAGAGACCATGATGACATTGTTGGCAGTCAGCTCCCAAACCTACAAAAAACAATGTTTACAATAAGGCTCTGCCACCAAAAAAGAGACTTTTCTAACAGACATAACTTCTTTCTGAGCCTTACAAGATCCATCTCCCTGTATATCTAGTATTAAGCTCCAAACTTTCTTAAGATGATGTGAGCAATAACCCAGCCTTGACAGCAACACTGCTGACAGAACCTTCTTACAGCAAAGGAAAAATTCTTGTCTGTAACAAAGCACTGCAGATGACAAAGTCAAGTAATTATAATGAATCCCTTCCAGTAGTATTCTGGGGAGTACAGTGAAGTGACTGTCAAACTAAATTTTAATGCAGGTTATCATAAAAAAAAACAAGGAAGAATTTATATGCTTCAAACCCCTTAATTGCCCTTTACAAAGAAAGACTATATCCTTTATTTGAAAAGTAAATTAATTCACTTAATGCTTTTGAAGGGCAGACCAATAATTCAGGGAACTATGACATTTACAAAGACAAAAACCTAATTCCATCTTAACCTGAACCACGTCTTGGCAGACAGCTGAATCAACTACCTGCACTTTTTACCTATTTGTTCTTAAATTCACTAAAATCATGCCATACATGTTTTTTACCATGAAATAAATTAACCACGCAGAGATTTAAAAAAAAACAAAACAAGAGTGGATTTCAGTTAAGTGTCTTCTACTAAAGGTCCTTTTGGTTGTCTGCTTGGGAGTAATTTCCTAGCAGATTATCAAGCATTTTGTTAAATGGCATTTTCCATAACTCTGTGAACACCTGGGTTGTGCTTGGGGTTTTTTAACTCATTCCTTATATATATTCCTAAAAGCCTGTACACTGTACAAAATTTCTGTCACACAAATGCAACACAGAAACTGTCAGCAGGACCAGACACAAACAAGTAGCTCTGCAAGTCCAGCATTTGTGTGAGAGATACAAACATTATGCCCACTTCATTTCCTCATACTAACTTTGTCAACAAATGGATGATCCATGAAGTCTGGCCCACCAATACTTAGATTCAGTACATCTATCTTCTTTAAAATTGCATAATTAAAAGCATCCAGAAACCAAGATGTATATGAGACCTATGTAAGAAAGAGGGTGAAAAAGTTACCATTAAAAAAATCCAGTGATTTCATGACAATACAGACTTTAGACAGAGAGGAGAAACAACACCAAAATAGAGCACAAAAGTGACAATGGTCTTAAATTTCTAGTGCTCAGTACATGCTCAGTGACTGCTCCACTATACACAAAAGACTTCCACATACTATCTCTGAAAAATAGACCAGATTTGGAAAATGTCAGAAATCTTGTAATAAGTCTCTTATAAATAGAAAGCTGTATCCTTCCCACTTATCAATGTCTACATTTATGAGTACAATACTCCCAAAGGAAAGGATTAATACAGCATTAACCTGGAAAGGCTTTGAAACACATGTCAAATAGCTACCTGATTATTGGTGAACACTCTGAAAATGTGCAGTTCTGCATTTGGAGCAAATCCCTGGCATTCCCTCATGCTGGCTATCACACCTGCTACAAAAGTCCCATGGCCTAAACCTATCAGCAAGAGAAGGAAACAAAATTAGACATTAGAAGACAAACAATTTAATTGCCAAGGATTTTTACCACTGGACATCACCTATAGCAAAAATCACATCAATTTAACAGACTTTACAACAAACCCCAAGTGCTGGGTTCAGTCCTAGTCTTTTTGAACCATATTTTGCTACCAGGTTCAGTGGGGACAGAATTCACAGCACGCTGTAGCCAGATAACCAGCTAATGAAACTTGGATGATATGTTCTCCACTCCATCCACTCCTGATTGCTACCAATGAAATGATGACAGAAAAATAGTATTTTGGAAAATGCAGCTCATTCCAAAGTCAATGTATTTTATGTAGACTTCTTAAAGGATTTTTATCCTGAGTCTGCAGTAACCAAATTTTGTTAAGCATGAGCAATGAGACAAGAAAACACTTTTTTCTCCTCTCCTCAAAGAATACTTTAGCTTTTGCTTTATTGGACTGCCCACATTATATTTTTGTACTCCAAATCTGCCTGTCCAGCAACCCTGTGGGCACAGAACTAACAGAAAGAGTTACCAAAGGCAGGTGCTGCAATGTAAAGAAATTACTATGTAAAGAAAACTATGGAGGTGCACACGAGACTGAGCAATACAAGCATCTACTGTGAACTCCAGGGAGATTCAATGGCCAACTGACTCACTGACCCAAACTGTATGAAGTTAATAATCTGTGAAAGCACATGGTCAGGGCAAGTCAGGGCCAACATATGAAGAACAAACACAAACATACTGCAGAAAATAAAAAGTTAAATTATACAGAATAGAAAAGCTTTACAGGAAGGTGTGAAACTGATCAGTTTAGGACTGCACAGTAAGGAAGGAAAATGCTGTCCCTCATCAGTATGGAAATATGTACCACTCTGACACAGTAACATGAAAAGGAGTAGCAAAGAAAACAGCTTTGTGGCGTTTGCTCTCACTGCCACCTTCTCTGGCAATGTATTCACAGGTGCACAATAACTTTTTGCCCTGACATTTTTCAACAGCCATGATGAAGCGTCACACATGACTCCAAGGAGACTTACGCACCACCCTCCTGGAACCTTAATACTCCCTGCTGAATTTGGTATGAGTACAAAGTGCTTGGGACACTGCAAAATTAAGCTTTAAATATCAAGATACATAGTTTTAACAGATGTTAGCAGCACAGCAGCAAGCACGAAACAGAACAGGAACAGTTGGAAAACTGCACAGGAACTCACCGTCATCCAAGGTTCTCTCATTAGTCCAGTTTGTTCTCTCCTTTACATTTTTGAAATGTGGATGTTTTTCACTCAGACCAGTGTCAAACACTGCTACTCTCACACCAGCACCTATTAAGAGAAAACCACTGCTTTTTCTGATTCAGCTCCATAGCAAATCTATTCTATCAAGTTAAGAGAACTTTGGTTTAATGTCATCAGCAATTTACAATCTAAGTCAGTTATAGATCTTAAATAAACTCATATTTCAATTCAGAAATTCAACCAAAGATCATAAACATGACGAATTTCTCCTAAGTACAGTACACACATACAAACAACCACTCCATAAACATACAGTGCATTTCAAACCAATTCATTTCTCAATCTTTACAACCTGGCAGCCAGTGAGAGGTTAACACACACGAGTCAATTAGCCTCTCCTCACACTTCACTTGTTTTTCCAAGAAGGTTATTGTTCTCAGGCAACAAGCAAAAGCATACCTGTGTAACCCATTTGCCAGAGGACATCTGCCTGCAGGGTCTGAGCAACCTGGCGAGGGATGGCTCTCAGCAAGCGCCTGCTCGAGTGTCGGCCTGTGGCGTGCCAGAAGCCAGAACCCAGAGAAAGACTTGCTCTTCTCAAGGGGCGGGATGACTGCCACTTTTGAGTCCACCTGGTTTCATTGCAGTGCAGCATTGGATCAGCTACGTAGAATTAGGATGAAGAAAATTAAAAACAGCATGAGGAAAACCATAAAAGAATTGATTTTTATGCAAACTTAAGACATCACACTATTACAACAAAAGTTTTCAATTATTGAGTATCCATTTTCTCTAATCAAATTCAGTAAAAGCTGCTGGTTTATCTACTACAGATACAGAGGTCCATAGTCTCAGGTAACTGACTGCTGCAAAAGAAATGTTTCTATGTTGTAGATGGAAATACACCATGCTTTTAGCAAATGTACGACAAGACCCTGAAAATTTTATAACCAAAAGAAGAGATTCCTGTTAATTAAACTGCAGGGCACTTCTCATTTGTATAACACTAAGCTGATGATCTGAAATAAAGCTAAGAACACTTTTCCAAAGCAGATCACATGCAGCCACACAGAAAACAACTTACGCTCCAAATACTTGAGAGACCGAAAGACCTTTCGCTGAGGTGTCACACGCTTGATGTTTGGATGATCTTCCAGTGTGAGGACTCCATCCTTCTGCTTCTCGTTGATCTGAATAACTTCAAAATCACTCGGATAGTCACTGGCTGGGTTGTTGCGAGGTACAATCCTCCAGTTCTCAATATCACTACTTTTCAGCGCACTTGAAATAAATTTACTTCGAGCTTTAGCTGTGAAGTATCCATTAAAAGCCACAATATACTCTGGAACAAGAGCACAACTTTATCAGAACTGGTGTTTAAGCAGCTTATTCATGCATTCACACTGCAAAGTCGGAATTTTTATTTACTTTATTCAGAGGAAATAATCACAATTTCAGGCCCTTTTTTGTTGCTTTTACAAGTTTGCAATTTATTTCTGCACTATGTAATGGGAAGGGATGGGGGGTGTTGCATCAGGAAACCTAAGATATATGACAAAAACCTTTGAAAGGAAGGTAGAATTGTAAATATCAGGGAAAGGTGAAATGATGTGAGAGGATCATCAGGGGTGAGGGAACAGATTTACTGTCACAAACTGGTATGCCAACTCAGGTGTTTTTCTTGGCAGGTATGGTTTAAAGACTCTACATGGTACTGAGCTTTAGTGCAAATTACTGACACCAACTATGACAAGCTCAGAAAACAAAGCTGGACTCAACAGTCCAGTCCTTGATCTGCACCAGTGATCTGTGAGCAGGTTCAGCCCCAGCTCACACCAGCACATTCACCCTGTTAAGGCAGTGGCCAGCTGTGCACAGGAATGTCACTCCTGCCACCCTGCCTGCAAGCACCCCGGCACAGCACAGCTTCACTGCGGGAATACTGCAGGTTCCTGAGGCAACACGTGGATGCAGGGTCAAGGTGTCCGGCTGCTGTCCTCTGCCATCTCAGCAGCAGCATCTGCCTCACTCCGCCTTTCATCTGCTCCCTTCACAATTATCTGCCATTTTCCCATGCACGCAACACTTCCGAACTTTTTCTTTAACAAATCCACAGAGACTTCTTGCTTTTCTCACTCCTTCAAGGCTCATCTCTGTGGTTACATTCCATAAAAGAGCCTCAAGCATACCACTGTGGCCAGGTCAAAACAAACAGCTACTAAACACACCAAACTTGCCCACCTGAGCCTTCACACTCCATTTTCACTTTTGACATTCTCTTGATTTTCCTCTCCCCTCTCTTGTTATTGGAACACTGTCTCCAACTAAACCAAGAACCTTTGAAAAAGTGTTCCTCTTTTTGAATATAGAGAATTTAGCAGATGATGTACTTCTACAGAAACCCCGAACATTACAATTGCACAAACACCACAAATCAGTAACATACATGTGAACATGACATGGACTTTTTTTACTGCTTAACTCTTTATTACCATGCTCCACAACTGTCGAAGTGAACTCCACTTTCAAAGTAAGGCGAGAACATCCAGGACATACGTGAGCCTCATGAGAGGAATTCCCTACTCTGGTACCAAAGTGTTTTTTGCCACAGAGTAAAACAACAACCAGAACAAGCCAGATGTTTGCAAACTTCATGGTCATAGAAGAAAATTCCATATATTCAAATCACAATTTTCTTCTTTATAAACTAGTTCATTTTTGTTTCAGTAAACATTGCTTTCACTGTGCTGATCAACTGGATATTCTTAAAGCTGGATCCAAAATAAGTAGAGATTTCATGGTCTTTTCAGGTCAAGCCTAGTGAACAGGGTCATTTCTTTCTCCGCTTCTTCTCCATTTTGCATTAAATGATTCGGTCACTCAGGATGTGGCAGCTGAGTCCTGTACTCCATTTCGGATGGCAAAGTTAACTCCCTGGAAGAATTAGCAAAGCTGATTGCAATCCAACCTGTAAGGCAGGGTAATAGAGAAAATAATTAGATACATGTTTGTGCAACTGTATAGTCTGAAAATCACCAAGAAAAAGACACCTTTGGTATTTCATTTTAGAAATAATAGTGAAGAAAGTTCCTCATACTTCATTTAACAATTTCTCACCAACACTCAAGTCCTTCTCTTGCTCAGACCAGAGCACCTGTGAAACACTCGGGTATTAACCTCACAACAGAACAGGCAACAATGACCACCAAACTCCACCATACTTCGTGACAGTGGAGCAAAGAGCTAAAAATTACATGCATGTCCCATGGCAGGGAAAAAGTGAAAAATAAAATATTAACATGATAAAAGTGTCCATGGACACTTAAAAAAGCATGCTTTTTTTCCAATCAGAAACATGGCAAATAGAAATAATGCTACGGAACATCATTTTACAGAAGGAGAATTGATTCAAATTCTACGCCAAAGCCAGGTAAGGACAAGAGATACCAGAGGAGGCAAAGCTGCAGTGACTGTGCTTGAAAATCTGCACGAAAAAAGCCTTCCAAAATTTTTTTGAGCTGGGGTGTGTGTTACTAAAAACATGGGCACCTGAGAAAATAAGAGCTGATTACAGCACGTAATAATGTGAAGTTAAAGGAAGGTGTTGAAAGTGTTTTCCACATGGAGGGACAGCCTCTTCCCCTTATGCTCCGAAGTGCACAATACACTCAAGAAAAATTGCAATGCTTGTATTCTTTTGAATTTCAAACACTCAACCAGCAACTGAGAGATAAAAGGCCACTAAAAGATAAGGAAAGAGAAACTCATGTCTGGTTTGTCAGAGCATCTGGAGAAGAACAGAACTGTACATTGCAGCTGTGACCAGGACTGGAAAGCAGGAGACTTATTAGGGGATTCACATGGTTTAGGGGAATGATGGACTGACCTCACAGCACAACAACAGATGAATCGAGTCTGAATGCGACAGCTGTTACTTCATTTTTATTTATTTAGCATTATCAAGTATTTCCTTGTAATAGGGACAGAAATATCCTCTATTTTAATTTGACTGACAACACCATGACAGACTTGGAACTGCTTGTGATTATCATTCCTAACTCAACATAGTTACAGTGCACTGACTCCTGGCCTTGGCTGAGCTCTGCCTGACTTATCACTTCATCGGTTAATAACCCCTATAGCAATAAAATAAAACAACCGCACAAATGAGCAAAATAAACACCCTTATGGCTGATAACAGGTTGTACGTATGCACGATAACGAAGTACGATGGACACTAAGAGCAAAGGAACAGCACGCCCACAGGTTTATTCTGTTTAACACCCATACCGTGAGGCGCTGGACGGGACTCACACTTGCCTCTGCCCTAGAAGAGCAACGCTTGGAGTCACTCCCTGCTTCTCCCGAAGCGAGGGCACCCCATCCCAAGGACTGGCCACGCCGCAAGGATCGCCGGCTGCGAGAGACCCGGGGAGCACCGGCTGCAGTGCAGCAGCACCGTCCCGTCCGGGGAGCTCTGCCGGTGCCACGGGAGAGCCCAGCGAGCCCGTGCCCGGTACCGTCCCGGCCGGACTAAAGACGCAGTGAGCACGGCAGGGCACCGTGCGGGGCAGCGCCGCCGCTCCCGGCCCGGGCAGGGCGGAGGTGAAGTGACAGCCGGCGGGGAGCGCCCCGCGCCGCGGCGGCGGGCGAGGCAGCCCCGGAGACGAGGGGCAGCGAGCACCGCCCCGCCCCGTCCGCGCCCCAGACCCTGAGGGAGCCGCGGCGCTCCCGGCCCGTCCCGCCCGCCCCGCGCTCACCGCGCCGCCGCCGCCCGGCCCGCCGCCATCTTGTGCGCTGTTTACCGCCGCTCTCTCGCGAGAGCCCCGCGGGCGCCGCGCTGCGCATGCGCGGGCGGTACCGGGCCCCGGGAGCAGCCGCGGCCCGACGGAGCCCAGGGGGAAAGGCGTCCGGGAGTCCCGTTATCCCACAGGGAATAGTGCCGGCAGGGGCGGGCCTGAGGGACACGGCAGCTTCACCGTTACCAAGCTGCATTTAAGCCCTTGCCCAAATTAAATGTATGGGTTTAAAGCCCCTTTGTCAACGAGCTGAAGGCGTTGTTGGCAACACAAGGTTTATCCCGCACAAATGAAGCAAACGGCTTTGAGGGCCAGCTGAGGTTGGTGCCAGCTGCGGACAGACCCCTGTCATGGGTCCCTCACCCTGATTCCCTCCCCCGCCGCTGCTCCCCATCTTCTCCACAACTTCATAGTTGTCGTTTTGAATGGCTTGATTTTTTGGGGGTCCCGTTTCTGATGGATTTGGAGGAGTCTCAAATTCTCTCAACTTTACAAACGGACATCGTGTAGCACTATGTGAGAGATGGTCACTCAGTGTCAGAAATAATACTGTGCCTGCTCCTGCCCAATTATCTCAATGAGAAAGTGAATAGAGATTAACATCAAGAACATCAGCACTTTGTCATAACGGAAAGCAGCAGAGGAGCTATTTAATACAAGGATACAGACAGGATCCAGACCTCTGTCGTCTAGGTTACGTAGCTCGCTTAACAAGGTATGGATAAGTTACAGTAAGTCCTCCAAAGTGCATTAAACATTTCTGCAGCACTCTGATCAGAACTGTCACATGGGACATCGAGCCACTCCTATTTAGCTTTGGCTGCCAAAGCTTGCTTGCGTAGAATTCTGCTGAAATACAGTGCAATCCATGCCCACATCCATTCAGGCAGGCACTCACCCAGCGTGAACTGTGGAGAGGCACAGGGAGACAAGAGAACAGAAAAAAAATGAAAGGAAGGGACAGATTAAGATACATTCCATTAAAGTAAACAGTTTCTCAAATCACTACTAAAGCAAGGCAAAGAGTGCTTGAATATCATCAACTAAGCCTTAAATTCAACCCCTTGGAAGTATATTTATTTAGCTGTTTCAGAAGTAGCACCCACAGCTGAGCAGTTAAGTTGTGCAAATAAATCCTGAATCCTGATTTGCTCAAGTTCACAACAGCAATTCTGTCCACTTCCTTTAATTGCCACATCTTGCCAGAATCCATCCTATCTCTTTTATTCCTTTTGGACTAATCCCCACTTCTTCATTTCCATCTACTCAACCCAATGCTATAGGAAGCCACTAGGTAGGATACATGAGATGTGACCAATGTGCATAAAACAGTCTGCCCCCAAAAATGAAAACCCTAACAAATGGAGGACCTGCTTCCAGGTAGCTTAGAACAAAAAATACGGGTTTTTTTCCTGCTATTATTCCATACTCCCTACCCACTCTTCCCCAAAGCAGAAATACGCTCAATTTATTAAGACCAAAAAAAGCTATTTCTGTTTACAGAAGACAGTGAAACACTTGCCCAGTCAGCAACACCCCAGGTAAAATGAGATACTCTGTGCTTTTCAGTAAAAAGTTGACTCTTTCCCATTTTTCCTGTGCATTTCAAGGGAGAATTGGGTTTATTCTCTGATCTTAAAAATAAGCATGCCCAAACATGATTTTCTAAAGCAGAACTAGTGAGAAAACCTGCCACAATGCCTTAAAGTCTACAACATATATTACACTTTTTCAGAATGAGCATAGTTTTCATTAAGACTCCTAAGAAAGTAAACAGCTGATTTACTTCTACTGACAAACATGAAATAGTTTAGTGAATTCCATTACCTGTATTGCATGCTTCCAGTAACCAGTGGTCCTTATGGATAACCCAAGAGTAGAAACAGCATGACTTGCATATTCTTCAGGAGTAGCAAAAAGGATAGATCTCTTTGATATAGTGCTGCTGAATGCTACCATTTTTGTAGTAGTTACAAATGGCATTAGACTCTGAACAAAAATTCCTTTAGAGGCATACTCATAATGTAGTGCTCTACTGAAATAGTCCAAGTAGCTCTAGAAAGACAAAAGCAGAAAGAGACTTTTTTTTTCTTTTTTTTTAAACAGCGATATCTCAGGGCAAGGTTTTATTAAAATTACAGAAAAGTTGTTACATATTTTATACACCAGCTCAATAAATAAAAAATTAATAAATAGTATAAAAATATGAATTTCTGAAGTATTATCAACATTTCTATGTGCTGTTATTTGCTATAAACCTGCCATGGTACAGTAACTTGCAGGACAAAGTGACTGCTTAACACAATCTGACAATTTCTGCTTAAAAATAATATAAAACATTTATTTCATCTAAAACAAACACCTTGTTTGGTTTGGAGGCATTGCAAGGACACTCTACAGCCAGTTCTACCTACTACTGTCAGAAGGAGAAAATAAAGTCCCATTCCTTAATACACTTACAGGTGAATTTCGCATTCAACGGTCTTCTCCAGAAGCCAGGTTAGTTATTTCCTGGGACTCCCTTATGCAAAATTATTCATTTGTAAATGTGTATCTGCATTACCTCCTTTAGCTCATTCTGCTTTTACAGAATAACAAGAAAAGCACAAGCCTGATAACTGGGACTGCTGGAATCAGACCGAAAAATGAGCCTGGCTCAGTCTTATCAGGGCAGCAACACTGATGCCTTCCTTGCTGAAGCTACTGCTGTGCCACACAGCCAGTTCTCCCTGAGATAGAGCATTTCAGACTCAGCCTGTGAGCAGACATCTTTCTGCTCCCAAACAGCCTTGCAAAAGGTTTTCCCAACAGTTTGCCAGGAAAGCGTCTTGTACAAATGCTCTTACAGCTGCTTTAGGAAAACTAAAGCAACCGCTTCACACACCATTCACTGTTACTGCACAAAGAGGCTTAGGATGTTACAGCAGCTTGTTCTCATTTCTGTGTTCTGAGGCCAGGCTTAAAGATGGATTGCTGATCTAGGATTTGGATTTATTATGTCAGCTAAATGAAAAACTTTGGTACATTTGTGTTTCTTCTTTTTCATTCAAGCCTTTTAATTGTTTTAATTCAGACTGCAGTTCTACATACACTTAGCATAACCAAAGGGGCAGATACTCTGCACAGAAACAGTAATCTTAAGCCAGTTTCCACACTGAAGAAAGTCTGCAAAGAGTTTTATACCTTGGGGTAGTAAGAGCTGGTTTTGCTCCAGGCCAAAGGAAACACAAGAACTGTGTCAGGAGCAAGGCTACAACAGAGGGCAGCTACAGACAGCCGGGAGCAATAACCACTTGTGTTTAGACACTGGATCTAGGTGAGATCCTTCCACAATCCCAGTTGCTTTTGTGGATTCAGCAGCACATCATCCAGTGTAAATCCACCATCACCATAAGCACTCATTCTTCCAGCATCACCCAGCTGCCCCATCCTATTCATTATTGGCTGGATCTCTTCAGGAAGGACAATTATGGGGGAGTTCTTTTCACTTGTCCCCAAATATGGCACAACACTCCTTGGTATTACATGAAGCAGAGGCTTGATTTGGCCACGCTCCTTGTCACAGTGGTGGCTTGAGCATGAGTATAGCCCTTTTTGCTACCAAATACTGGTATGCAAAAGGCTTGAGGTATGTTCACAGTTCAGCTGAAGAACAGAGAAATGAAATTCTTGACCCTTTCAACGGGGCCCACAGAACTGCCTCTCTGGTTTGTGCATCTGAGAAAGGCAACATTTCTCCTAGAATGACTGTTATGCCACAGTTCACACAAAATCCAAGAGCACTGACTTTGGTTCAAAGCCCAGCACTGGTGAAGATGAAGAGTTTACTGCACAATACATGTATCATTCACCTCCAATATTTATACAAATCCCTAGAAAACATTCAAGTATTTTGACATCCTTGCTGAATGTATTAAAAAATCCCTTGTAACACAACCAACCTATAATGTACTTTCCAGTGCATACCATTTAACACTACACCCCAACTTACTTTAGAGGCTCCATAAACTGTCAACATCGGTGTTGGATGACAACAGACTCCTGAAGAAAGGTTCACAATTGCCCCTTTCTTCTTCTTTACCATGCCTGGCAGCACGATATGTGTCATCATGGTAGCAGAAGCAATATTTACATGGATCAAGTCCCATAGCGTATCCTCAGGTAGATTAGTAAAATAGTCTGTGTAGGCATAAAATATTCCTACGTTATTCACCAAAATCCCAATTTCTCTGTCTTTCAGAGCCTCCTTAATGGCTGGGTAAAGCTCACGCCCCTTGCTGAAATCAGCTACTATGAAATCTGTTTCCACTTGATAGGTTTCAGATATGCTCCTGGATACAGCCTCCAGCTTCTCTTTGTTTCGGCTGACTAAGATGATGTTGACACCATGCTTTGCCAGTTCTTCAGCATAAGCCTTCCCAATACCATCTGTGCTACCTGCAAGGGAAAACCGCAATAGAACACACAAGTGAAAAACAGAGCAACACCAGCCTTCTACTTTGACAGTTCTTTCAGTTAGAGCTTTATTCTTTTTTCTGAGATCATGTGGCACTGAATATATTGAATTCAAAGACACAACAGTAAAGACAACATTGTCAACTACCTTCTGCAATTCCCCTCATAAAAGTTTTATATTTTCTATGACAAAAAGAGCAAGCTCAAAGAAGAACCTAAATGAAAGGCAGGGATGTCAGAGGTACAGGACTCAAACCCTGTTGAAGAACTAGAGCACATATGAACACCTCATAGCAAAAAAAGGATCTTGTCTGCATCTCTGTCTACATTTGCAGGTGCTCAAGATGTACCTTGCAAATCTGGGCAACAATTACTGTGATTCTTTCTCAGCAGTCAGTCAACTCACTTAGCTTACCCATCTCCTGAGGAATTAATTTATAAAGGCAATGAACAACAGTCACTGCTCAGGCAGATTAACCTTCAACCAGAGATACTACAGGCCCCAGCTTGTGACATAAAGCTCACCCAGCGGCACAAGCTACCAGGTTTCACAGTACTGGCACAGTATGTTACATAAACACAAGCAAATTCACCACTTCATCTCTTACCAGTGACCACGGCCCATTTTCCGTACTTCCTGACGAGATCAATCTCCCCACTCAGCTTTGGAATAACATACAGCCTGAGCACACTGTAAGTGTCAAATGCCAGAGACACACACTTTCTGACTGTGTACCAAGCTCCAACAATAGCCAGGGCTTCTATGTAGAAACTGCAGGAGCGACTGATTTCTCTGTACAAGAGGGAGAATCGATCCACTGCAGCCATGGTGATCAGAAGCCTGAAAAAGAAAAAAAAAGACGCAGGCAATTACAATTGCCTCTTGGGCCACGTAAACTTTTCAGACTGTATGGATAACCTTTGAGATTCAGCATGTTACAGTTTGAACACTGTTTTGATGCAGAAAAGCCACAAGTCAGTCTGCTAAAACTTGGGTGTCACCTACCATCATCCTCACTGGTTTAGGTACTGTTTAGCCCTTTTTCTAGGGTTTAACTATCAATCAGTTATACTGCAACAACACTGATCAACGATTCTGTAAATAAAACAATTCAAGCAGAAGCTGAACAGGTGAAAACCAATTTTGGAAGATGAAGAACTACCTACAAGAGAGGCAAGGATAACCAGCACGAGGGAGCTGAGATACAAAGAAACAACGGGCTCTTTCAAGGACAAAAACCTACATGAGAGACAAAGCAGGCTCAGAGACAGAACGTCAGTCCCCAGAGCTGTCAAAAGCGCCGCATCTGCCACTGTCCTTGAACCACGGCACGGTGCAGCGCATCAGGCACCCCATACACCGCGCTTGCTGTGCCTCACACGGATTTTACTAGTTAATACATTTTTTAAACACGCATAAATCCGTCCTCTCCTCGACAGGACCCGATGTGCCGCCCGGCACCGCCACACCCCGCCCACCCCTCGCCCAGGGCGGCACAGCGGGCTCCGGGCGCGTCCTCCCCGCGCAGCCCCAGCGAGCTGGCCCGGCGCCTCGGCCCCTCGCCCAGCCCCGGCCCTGAAA